>CAUYRH010123186.1:0-37417 GCA_963574655.1 Perodicticus potto
TGAAGGCTATGTTAAATAGTTCAATGAAAATATTTCAGATTGTATATGAAGTCAGCACATTGTGCCCTATGATTGCACCAATGTACACAATTATGATCTAATAAAAATTTAAAAAAAAATAATCTATTCTATTCTTAATAATCTATTCGTGGGTTGATGGGTATTTAGGTTTGTTTCTATATTTTGGTGATTATAAATTAAGCAGCAATAAACAGTCTAGTACAAATGTCCTTATGATAAAAGGATTTTTGTTCTTCTGGATATATGCCTAGTAATAGGATTGAAGGATCAAATGGGAGGTCTAATTTCACCTCTGAGTATTCTCTATACTCTATTCCAAAAAGGTATTTGTTTTCAGTCCCACCAGCAGTGTAAAAGTGTTCCCTTCTCTCCACATTCAAGTTTTGACACTGTGATGTGGGCCATTCTCACCTGGGTTAGGTGACATCTCAGGATAGTTTTGAATTGCATTTCTCCGATGATTTAGAAGCATTTTTTCATATGTTTGTTAGCTATTCATCTGTCTTCATTAGAGAAGGTTCTATTAATATCTCTTACCCAGTGATATATGGGATTGTTGGGTCTTTTTTGTTGATTAATTTGAGTTCTCTGTAGATCCTAGTTATCAAACCTTTGTCCAATTCATAATATGCAAGTATCTTTTCCCATTAAGAAGGTTATATTTTTGCTTTGATTGTTGTTTCCTTATCTGTAGAGAAAATTTCACTTTAATTGAGTCCCATTTGTTTATTTTTGTTGTTGTTTCAATTGCCACAGAAGTCTTCTTCATAAAATATTCCCCCAGGCTGACATCTTCAAGTGTTTCCCCTACTTTCATCTAGGACTTTTATTGTTTCATGCTTTAGGTTTAAATCTTTTATCCATCTTGAATCAATTTTTATTAGTGGTGAGAGGTACGGGTCGAGTGTCAGTCTTTTACATGCAGTTATCCAGTTCTCCCAGCACCATTTATTGAATAGGGATTATTTTCCCCAGGGTATGTTCTCATTTAGTTTATCAGTGACCAGGTGGATGTAAGTTCTTAGTTTCATCTCATGGTTTTCCATTCAGTTCCAAATGTCAGTGTCTCTATTTTTGTGCCAATACCATGCTGTTTAGATCACTATGGCCTTATTAGCCAAAATCTGGTAGGGTGATACTCCCAGCTTTGTTTTTATTACTAATAATTGCCTTGTTTATAGGGGGTTTCTTCTGGTTCCATACAAAATGACGTATGATGATGGTATTTTAATGGGGATTGCATTGAATCTGTAGATTGCTTTGGGAACTATAGACATTTTCATAATGCTGATTCTTCCCTGCTATGAGCATGGTATGTTCTTCCATTTATTAATATCTTCTGCTGTTAAAATTTTTTTGTAGGGTTCTGTAATTTTCTTTGTTGAGGTCCTTCACCTCTTTTGTTGGGTATATTCCTGGGTATTTCATTTTTATTGAGGCTACTGTGAAGAGAATTGTGCCCTTGATTAACTTCTAATCTTGGCTGTTATTGGTATATACAAATGCTACTGATTTGTGGACATTGATTTTATATCTTGAGACATTACTGTATTTTTTGATCACTTCTAGGAGTCTTGTTGTTGAATCGTTCAGGTTCTCTAGGTATAAAATCACATCGTTAGCAAAGAATGAGAGTTTGGCTTTCTCTGACCCCATTTGGATACCCTTTATTTCCTTCTCTTGCCTAATTGTATTGGCTAGAACTTCCAGCACTATGTTGAGTCATTGTGGTCATAGAGAACAACTTTGTCTGGTTCCAATTCTAAGTGGAAAAGCTTTCCATCTTACTCCATTCAGTAAAATATTAGCTGTGGGTTTGTTATAGATGGCTTGAATCAGTTTAAGAATTGTGCCACCTATGCCTATGTTCTTAAGTGTCCTAAATATAAAAAGATGCTGACTATTATAAAATGTTTTCTTCTGTGTCTATTGAGAGTATCAGATAGTCTGTGTTTTTGCTTCTGTTGATATTGTTAATTGCTTTTAAGGACTTGGGTTCGTTAAACCAGCCTTACATCCATGGGGTGAAACCTACTTGATGATGATGAATGATTTTTTTTTTAATTTGCAGCTGTAATCTATTGGCTAGGATTTTATTGAGAATTTTTGCATCTATGTTCATTACTAAAATTGGTCTGAAGTTCTCTTTTTCAGTTGGGTCTTTTCCTGGTTTTGGTGTCAAGGTGATGTTTGCTTCATAGAATGTGTTTGGGAAAATTCTTTCCTTCTCAATTTTTTGGAACAAATTCTGCAGCATAGATATAAGCTGTTCTTTACAGGTTTGATACAATTCTGATGTGAACCCATCTGGACTAGGGCATTTTTGTTGTTGTTATTGTTGCTGTTGTTGGGAAGAAACAAAAACTGTTTGTTCAATCTCAGTTCTTGAAAATTGGTCTGTTGAAGAGATCTAATTCTTCTTGTTTAAGCCTGGGGTGAGAGTGCTATTCCAGGTATTGATCCATTTCCTCCACGTTGTTAAATTTCTGAGCATAGAGTTTCTTGTAGCATTCAGAGATGATTTCTGTGGCATCTGTTATTTCCCCTTTATTGTTTCTGATTAAGATTATTAGAGATTTTACTTTTCTGATTCTAGTTAATTTGGCCAAAGGTTTATTGATATTATTCACTTTTTCAAAAAATCAACACTTAATTTTGTTAATTTTCTGAATGATTCTTTTGTTTTCAATTTTATTAATCTCTGATTTAATTTTGTTTATTTCTTTTCTTCTGCTTGGTTTGGGATTAGATTATTTTTCTTTTCTAGTTGTATAAGATGGTTCATGAAATTGTTGATGTGCTCTCTTTCTGTTTTTTGAATGTAGGCCTCTAAAGATTGTTTAATTTCCATGTCTTTGTGTGGGGATATACGTTTTTGCTGGAGTTAAGTTTCACCTTTACAGACCTGTGGTCTGAGATGATACAAGGTATAATTTCTATTCTTTTAATTTTCCTGAGGTTTCATTTGTATCCCATGATGAAGTCTATTTTGGAGTAAGTACCATG
Organism: Perodicticus potto; assembly: GCA_963574655.1. NCBI lineage: Eukaryota > Metazoa > Chordata > Mammalia > Primates > Lorisidae > Perodicticus > Perodicticus potto. The sequence continues at coordinate 3,028 of CAUYRH010123186.1, forward strand.
GGCTGACAAGAAAGTGTATTTTGTTTAGTGTTGATATGGTGTATTGTCTATTAATCCCATTTGTTTTAGGGTCACATTTAAATCTTTTGTATCTTTGTTTAGTTTCTGTTTGAAGAATCTACACAGTTTTGTCAGAGGAGTGTTAAAGTTCCTGGCTATTATGGTGTTATGAGACATCATATTGTTCAAAGCCATTAAGGTCTGTTTCATGTTAGGTGCATAAATATTTAAAATTGAAATGTCTGTCTTCTTCTTATATTGTTCCTTTTTTTTTTTTTTTTTTTCAGTTTTTGACCAGGGCTGGGTTTGAACCCACTACCTTCAGTATGTGGGGCTGGCGCCCTACTCCTTTGAGCCACAGGCGCTGCCCTGTATTGTTCCTTTGATCAGTATAAAGGATCTATCTTTGTCTTTCCTAACATTCATTGCTTTAAATCCACTAGTATCTGAAAATGAGATTGGAACCTTTTTTTTTTTTTGATTTCCATTTGCATGAAATACTGTTTTCTACCCCTTAATCTTGAGTCTTGATTTGTCCATCAAAGCTAGGTGTGTCTCTCGGAGACAGCATATGGACAGCTTGTGCTTTTTTATGCAATCAATCAACCTGTGCCTTTCCAGTGGTGAATTTAGTCCATTGACATTTATTGACAGAATTGATAAGGATGGTGGAGTACAATCATCTTATTTTGTGGAAGTCCATTGTTTAGTTTTACCCTTTCCTTGATTGTGGAAGCTAAGTTTTGACCTTTACCTTCTGAGTGTTTACTTTGCTGGTGGTCCATAGTGATAGTCAGTGTTGAGAATAGGCCTATAGAGATGTCTTGATGTAGCAAATTTCCTCAGTGCTTGTATATCCACAAAAGATATTATTTCTCCATCAGTTTTGAAACTTAGTTAATAGAATACAGAATTTTGGGCTGAAGCTTGTTTTGTTTATGAATGTTGAAGGTAGATGAGCATGCTCTTCTGGCTTGGAAAGTTCCAGTTGAAAAGTCTGATGTCATCCTAATGATTCTGTCTCTGTCGATCAGTTGGTGCTTATTCCTGACTGCTTGCAGAATTTTTTCTTTGGACACATTCATTACAATGTGTCTTGGAATAGCTCTGTTTCAGTTGAGATGACCTGGGTTTGATATGCATCTGAAAGGAATGTGTAGGGATCTTATTGAAACTTAGAACCTGAGCATAGCCAAACTCTTCCTTGTCACCAAAACTACAGTAGTCTTTGCTCTTGATGCAAGTAAAGATGGAAGTTAAGAAGAAAACCAACCAAACAAATTAGAAAAAACAAAACAAAACAAGAAAAGCTCAAATAGCTAAAAACTGCAGCACCCTAAGCAATACAGAAAAAAAGATAAAAATAAAGAATAAAGAAAGTTAAAAAAAAAAGTAAAAATAAAAATAAACTAAAAACAAAATTATATATAGAAGTGACCAACTTTAATAGATATATATATGTTACAATATGTCACCAAGACACCAGGTGGTGCCAACTTTAATTTTTTTTTTTAGGAGACAGAGAACACAGTCAGTAACCTCTGTGGTTCTTATTCCTAACTTCGTTGCCTTCAGTGATCATCTGATTGTTTCCTCAGCATTCAGACCCCTCTGGGTGGGAATTTTAAAGATCTCCAGAATCCTTCAGGGGCAGGTCTCACAGTGCCCCCCTGATGACAGTTTCCCTAGGGTATGGGAGTCCCTCAGTCCTAGGAGTGGCATTCTGATCCCAGCAGGCAGAAGTAAGATGACTGTGCTTAGGCTTCTGCTAAGACCTTCTCACGACCTTCTCACGACCTTCTCACAGTGGTAGTCCTCTGGCTGCAGAGACCTTCCCAGTATGGCAGACTTGCCAGCCATCAAATTGATGGCAAATCCACTCCAACTGGTATTCAAATCTGGTTACTGTACGCTGTTCAAGTCCACTCACTCTTCTAAGCTTTCCATTTAACTCACAGCTTCCCCTGCAAACCAAAAATTTCTTGAAGGGTCACAATCACCTACCTAAGTTGTCAGATTTCCACCACTATGGGTCACATGATGTTCCAGCTTACAATCTCCACACTGTGCTCTCTGAGCTATGGCTTGGGGAAAGGTCCCCATGCCAGGCAGGCTGGGTTCTCTCTTTTTTCCCCTGTTGTACTTGGAGAGCTCAGCTGAACAATCCTTCTGTTCCCCAATCTTTCTCCCCCCTCCTGATGCCACAAATTAAGTAATTACTTTAATCAAAGTCATTGTAAAAGTCACTATTCAATATATAACATAAGTCTATGTTTTCTAGCTAATTTTATTTTTTTTTATCAAGGATTTATGGCAAGAATTACCTATGTCACTTACTAGTCTATTATGTGTTCATTTAATCAGCATTTATTTTCAACACTTTATTGAACTAAATGGGAAGAAAAAATTTCTTTTTCTCAAAGGGCTTATAGTCCAAAATAACGTACCTCTTTACCCCCCCAAAATTAAAAATCCTTGTTAGTCACTGATTGGATCCTATCTCCTATGATAGTCCACTTTCAAAATGAGACTCAATGTTGTCTTTGAATACATTTTTGCTAATAGAATCTCAAAAATATCTATTAAACACTGACTTGCCTTTGAAAATATTGAGGGTTGTTTATAAACCCTGAGTTGTTTATACCTCTAGATGGCCAGGGCTTATAATCTGCAATAATTTTATAATATCCGCAATTAGTTTAAAAGTTTTTACTGAAATGCAAAACTAACTCCATTTGTTAAAATTTATCTAAGTGAGTTTTTTATTTTATTTATTTATTTATTTTCAGTTTTTGGCCAGGACTAGATTTGAACCCACCACCTCCAGTACATGGGGCTGGTGCCCTACTCCTTTGAGCCACAGGTGCTGCCCTATCTACGTGAGCTTTTAATAGTGAATAATATTTACTGGTAGGTTTCCAAGACAGAAGAAGTTTGAATGGTAGATACCAGGCAGGAATTTTTACGTAGATTCATTCAGAAGGAACAGCTGAGTGTCACTAGATATATCTGCAGATGAGATTTAATTAATTATACGAGGTTAAAATGGGAGGAAAACTAACAGTGAATTAGTCTTTTAACATAAACAGCCTGAACAAGAGAACTGAGAGATGGAGTTTGTAACTTTCAATCAGTTTCAAAAAAACATGGTACTGGATTGTCTGCCTCTGCACATGCACTAGAAAAAAGTTAGGAGTTGGAATTACAATTACATAAATTATTCACCATCCTGGTATTTGTTATTACCAACCAATTTTAATGGTTTTACAGCCATCAGACAATGTCAGTTATGGAGCATTTAGTAAAGTCTGGGACACAATGACATTCAAAAAATTAGTATTGATTTCTCTCTCATTATTTTAATTATCGCTGTATTTGAACTTGGGGTTTTCCAGCAAAGGAAAAATAGGCTTTCCTTCCATAATCCCTATGAGCATTATGCTTACAATGAAAAATGCATCTGAAAAGTCTCTGGTAGAACAACGGGGGTGGGGGGGCAGCAGTATTGACTGTATCTTCTAAAATCATTAAATCTATCAGATTGAGAAGACCCAGACTCTCAAATACATGAATTATTTAGTGAAATGTCTCTGAAGCATTATTACAATAATGGGCTGTTATATTAAATAATATAGGAAGGAGACTAGTTTGGGGCGGGGTGGGGGAAGTAGGCCTCTTCTCGTCTTTGAAAACCATTATCCAAACTTAGTGTCTTTTCTTAGTTAATATGAGAGGATTATTTTAAATACTATCATATGACTATATTCTATTTAGGAGGCTAAGAATGTCTCTTTGTGAAGATGATTCAAAATCCATCTCAAAATGCTAAGGACTACAAACACAAACTATCATATGCTACCTATTATTGTTATGAGACCTGTTATCAATAAACCTCACGGCTTAGCTAAAAGCAGACTAAGTGTGTGCCAAAACCCTAACTAATGGATTGAAGGGAGACAAGGTCAAAGGAGACCTTGGGTGGTTTCTGGTGGCCAGGACTTGCCTGGAAGAAAGGGGAATATGATAAAGTTTTGTAAAGGTCTATGTATGTAAAAGAGTTAGCTCAAAGAAAGACTATTATTGTGAAACAAATGTATAATAAAAGAAATGTGTCCTGTCATATGAAGGAGTGACTGTCAGATTTAAAAGTGAGGATCAGCAGATGAACCAGAACAGATTGATATTGAGTCAAAAGTGTCTGTTGCCAGGAGGGGAAGGATAGCAAATCCTGTCTGGATATCCCTGTGGTTCTGAAGTATAGGAATCAGAAGCTACTGTGGAGCATACAGTGGAATAAAGCTGTTCCACGGCCCAGACCTATGAATTGCACTATCCTGGTTATCTTTCAAACACATTGTTGTACTTTTTGAAACCATAGCTTCTTAAGTAAATGAATGTCACCTTAGTAAGAAGGCCCATAAGAGAGAAAAAAAAAAGTGAAGTTTAGTCCTTGTGTCTATTCAATTCCTTCAGGAAACAAATGCCATGAGGAAATTAGAAGTGAAACAGATTTGGTAGGGAAAAGCCAGTTAAAAATAAAGGGTAAAGAAAAAAGACTAGGCAAGGACTGCCTTTAGAATGGCATGGTTCTGACACCTGTGAATGGAGGGAGGAAGGAAGAAGAGGGCTTTGAAAGAGTCTCAGACTACATTGTAGTTCTGGGAAAGTCTCTACCAGCTCAATAAGAAACCAAGAACAGAAATTGCCCATTACAGGAGTCCAGCACTCAGCATAAATGACCAGGGTCTAGTATCCCTACTGGGCTCAGTCACCAGATGAGCAGGGATAATGAGTGTGGTGTCAGAAATGCAGCAGATTTCAGTAACAAGGTATTGCAGACTACTATGCTCTCATAGTCTCTCTCTCCTAAAGTGAAATGTGAGCAGCAGAACTCTGTTGCTACCACAGACAACCCCTTTCTCTGCACAGATTCACTTCTGCATACAATTTTAAAATAGTTCTTTCATTTGTCCCTTAATCTTCTCTTCATAAAAGGAAACTCTGAAGAGAGAGGTTAGTTGATGAACTACAATTTGTCTTAGAACTGCAAGTGGTAGTCATATCCTGCCTTTTCTATCCATTTTAAATAGGTTTAGGTATCTTACCCGTTGCCAACTATACTCTCATTTCTGAGGGGTCTAAGTGATGGGTAATCAAACCATCTCAGGCTCATATAATTACACATGATGGTTCACAGTCACAATTGTACAGGTCCATACCAAGGGACAATTAAGCAGGTCACAAGAGTTCCATACATCTTTTTTCCCTTAAGGTATGAAATAAATCCTATCTTCTGTTGATCAGAATCAATTACCCCAGCCAAGATGGTAGCTTTTCTTACCCGCTAGTCTCTTTTGCCTGAGGCCAAAGTTCTCACACAGCAGCCATGACTCATAGTTCAATGAGATCTGCCCTTTCCTCCAGCAAAAGTGTCCCTTGTTTGGGGACCAATATCTCTAAACCCTCATATCCCAAAATTTCAGAGATAAGATATATGAAGTCTCCCAGTAGGTCAAAAATGTAAAGGCAATAAAAGTAAAAAAGGAACAGAGAAGAGATCTGTGGCTACATCAAACCACCATATTCTACCAGATCACACTCTCTTCTTATTGCAAGTCTATTTGTATTAAACCATGGAGAGTTGAGCTAGTCCAAAATAGAAAATTTGTATACTAAAACAGCAAATGGGCAGAAAAAGATCATCAATTTGCCTTATTCTCTCATAGTGTTTCAAATACAAATTATGAAATAAATACTATGAGGCTCTTTCAAAATGTCTATTTTCTTGGGCTTCCTGGGATACTCATGACCATTTCTCCACCATAAATGTTCTGATAAGACATGACAGAGATGAAAATAAGATATACCATTCATTCTTTTAATATCCATCTGCCTACATTCTCATTTCTGTAGAAGAACCATGACATTTTCCCTATTTCCTGGTGAGTATACCCTTCTTTAAGTTTGCTGAAGGATTTCTATTCCCAGAGGACTCTCTCCTCCCAACTGCCACCTCTCTGCATGCATTCTGAATTCCCAGCCTCCTTCTGAAGGTCTCCTCCTAGTACTGATGTATTCAACAAAAACTCCTCTTTTTTGAGCCTCTCTTAGTAAAACGTTTATTTAACACCTCCACCGTAAAGTATTTTTTCATTCGTAAATCTATGCATGCAAAACAGTCTTAGTGTCTCCCCTGTGACTAGCAGAAAGAATAACAGTGAAAAGATTAGAAAGATCTCTGAACTTGAAGTGAGATTAGTTGGATTTGGATTCTGCTCCAAAAGGTCAAATTGGCATGAGGGTGAGGCAGTTACCCGGTCTTTCTGAGACTTACTCTTATTTGCAAAAGGAAGATAATAGAAATCCACCAGACAAATATTTTCTGAAGAGAAAAAGAGGTATAAAATGTAAAAGTCCACTCTAAAATCTGATATGGATTATATATAGAATGGAGTAATTACTGATAATAGTATTATATATAATGCAAAAAGTATATCATCATTAATTGAATCTTCCTGGTCAAAACAAAATAATGGGTATACATTTGAAGTGAGGTACAGTTTTTGGAATCCTTTGAATTGTTGGAAGGATTCCCTACTCAGAATATTCTAAGAGCAACCAATTTCACCCCTGGCTCTTACTTGCATCATCCTGGCCAATTAGACTTTAGCCACATGTTTTTCATCTATCAGGATTAATAACCCCTGCCTTAATCAAGTCTGAAGGAAAATATAAAACCATATGCAATGATAAATAAACCATACACAACACTAAATCTAATTAAAACATTTTATACATTATAATGTCATGTGCAAATTACAGATTGTATCTTTATTTATCTGCTGACAGGTTTGATGGTGCTTTTAGAAATCTATCTTAGCCTAGCTCTCCACTTGAAAAGGCTTGAAGACGATATCCACTATTGTAAGTACTTTAAATTTGACATCAGAAAGACATAAATACATTGTGTTTTGAGTCTCTTTTCTCTGTCCCATGCGCTATCTCAACCATATGGTTCCAGGTCAGAGTTGGCCATAAGAAAAACCTAGACGTGATGTGGAAGGCGGAAATGAAGTTGGGCCGTTATTCGACTGAAAGTTGTTAGAGTCAGACTAACACACCAAGAACAGATGAAGAGGGGCCCTGCAAATCTAAGCTTGTCAGGTTCTCTTGTGTTCCATATCCCACTAGTGCCTGATTGCAGGCTTTGCTGGCCTACACCAGAGACTTGGCTGGAGATCCACAATAGAGACAGCTTTCCAACTGTAGGGGCAACAGCTTCCTCCAAAGCAGAAATTTCCATAAATACCTCAATCCCTCTTTTGCTGCCCACATTGGCTCCCACTTGTCTACTCACACCATTACAAATGGTTACACTGACCTCTGACTCTTCCCTTTTAGACTGCCACGTCCCCCTATATTTGTGCAAGTTATAATTTCCATAGTAAACCCCCAATTTCTATAAAACTTACAGAGACTCTGTTTCCTGACTGATACAAAGATGCCATAAGTCTCACACCTGTTGAAAAACTCTGGACAGAGTTGCCAACTATGTTTTTCAAAAAAGGCATTCATGTTGTTAATTTAAAACAAGTAGGGATTCATTACTTTTTGCTATGTGAGTTTTATTAGTGATAAAACTAAGTAGCCAAACTTACAGACTCTTGAGTAACAAAAGATGTTAGGAACTGCCTCCTGTCTGTTCAGAGGAGGTAGAGGTGGAAACTGATGTCCAGAGATGTCAGGTGATTTGCCTGATGTCCCTCAGGGTCAGTGACTTGCTGTTCTGTTAAGAGCTTTCTTAACCCAGTCCCTTAACTGACCAGAAGAGAAAGCAACCCATCTCACTCAGTGGGCCCACTTAATTCAGGATGTCTGTGTCAGGTTTAAACAGCTTCCTGCTTCTTCCTGTGTTCCCGTTCCTTACTCTTCACTCCACTTCTCTTTCTCTCCCAACCTACCAGCTGCTGTGCTCTGCAATATGAATTGCTTTTTTTCCTTCTTGTCTTATCTAAGTATATACTAAGATTTCTTTTCTCCTCCTCATTTTGGACTTGAATAATAAAATCAACAAGCTCCTAGACCTGGCACACACTCAGTGCGTTTCTCATAACATGCTCTATTAGAAATATCCATTCCGTGTTATCTTTGCTTACAGGTTGTTATTTCAAAAATAATGAAAGAGGAGAAAGTTGATGCAGATTGGATATTTTTATGAATAAAACTATCAAATGAATGGAGCATGGAAATCTATTCAGGCAGAGGAAATATACTCCATTATAACATGATGTCAGTGCATGTCGATGAGCAACCATCTGAATATAATTGTGAGAACTGAAAGTTTCTGAGGCCTGAAATACCTGCAAGCAGGCTTTTCTTAGGTCATCACTGGAAAATTTTAGAAATGATGGATTGCTTCCCTCAAAACTCATTGGTAACACAGTGGCCTTCTCCAAAGTTGGAATTTAGGGTAAAAGCAATTCACCTGTCTTGTATTCCTTTTTCTTATACTTGAGATATTCTCAGGATAACTTCTATTTATTATAAATAGATAATGACAAATACAGTAATTTATTTTAATAAGGTTTGTAATTACAAATGTAGTTTTACTTTATTTATTCTGACATTTCCTACCCCCCTTATGTGAGACTTGATGGAACATGTTGGGGAAATGGAATAAAAGGCCATCGCACTCTAAATTTTTGAGAGCAAGAATTTGGTCCTTCTTATTCACCAATATATACTCTATGCTTTGCACTTCCCCGATACAGAACAAGTAAATAAGTGATTTGTATTGATCAAAGAAAAGAATAAACATTCTCTATTTTCAAATTGTTCACAGTCTGGTGGAGATAATTACAATGTCTGTAATAAACATGACAGTGATGATATAAATGCAGAGTGGTGGAGGTGAGAGGAAGGAAAGCCTACTTGATGCTCTGAACTCAAGAGGTCCACTATAAAAAGTGATTTGGTGCCTTTTGAGGAAGCTCAAGAAAGAAACTCAGCCACAGTGAAACAATAAAGGAGAAAGTCACATGTACGTCAACCTGTCAGGGCAAAAGAAGAAAAAAAAATGCTAAAACATAAAAAGGACCCCAGATATGTTGTACAAAATTCTACTTTTGGTATCTTTCATCATTCATAGAGACTCTGAAAAGTCAAAAAGAGATGTTATTCCTAAGAGTGAATGGCTTTGATAAAAACTTAGAAGAAATTTACAGAATATAAAAAAGCCTTATAAAAAAATAAATAAAAAAGAAATAGAGGCCTTATATTCTAAAATTCAGAAGTCTTGTCGGAACATATTTGGGCCTCTTCCAAATAGATTGAACAATAAAACCAATAATGTCTCAAAGCCAGATAACAAAACAAAATAAAACCCACTTTCTCTCATTATCTACATCTTTATTAGCTTTGCCAGTGAATAAGGGATTGAATATAAAAGGAACTGGTAAAGCACATAAAGATTTGTGTCCTGGCAAAAAAGACAGAGCAAATCAACAAGTTCATGTTAATGGGCTGCTGGAGCATTTTGTATATTTATATTGAGGTCTAAAACTATAGACGTTGCCAGTAAATCATAAACATTTTAAATTCAGTTAGAAAATCAAGAATATCTGGAGTAGTAGGAAAAATATGAAGCTTAAATCTAAAATTAAACCCACGAGTATAAACAATTCAAGCAAGAGCCAGGTGTTGGATGCAAAATCAACTAAAATGTTAGCGACTTCAGTGTTATTTTAGCTAGCAGGAATCATTTCAGGAGGCTGGAAGGCACAGCTTGCCATATCTAAGAGACTGAGCTAACATCCCAAACTTAGAATAGAGCCTTTCCTGGTTATGCTGTTGGTATTTTAAGAAACATGACAGGCCCATCTGCCATCCATATGAGAAATCACTCTTTCCAAGATGTCACTGAATTTATGTCTATAACCCTAAACTAACAGGAAAAGGAAATATCATTCTCTCCCATCTCCTTCCAAGAAAGGTTTAATGTGCAAAAGTCTAGCACTCTTTCCAAGAAGATAACCGAAGTTTTTTTCTACAAATATACATCAAAGTATGTCAATATCCAAAGAGCATAGGAGGCACAAAAGAGTAGCAATACCCACAATGATTATTTTTAACCTGCAATTTCCCTGCCAAACCTTCATAATCATTCCATGTGCATTATTTCATTTAAAACTTATGACAACTCTAGAATTTAGCTATAGCTATCATCATTTAGTATGAAAGAAAAAATCCTTAGAGAAGTTAAGATCCTGATTCAATCCACTAAACTTGAAAAGTTAACCACTGGGATTCAATTCCATATTTTTCTGATGCCAAATTTCCTGCTCTTAACTCTTCTGATATGATGTCTCCATAATCACATCATACCATTAATTATATTTTTGACAGCCTCCATTATATGTTTCAAGGTTTCTCATTCTTCTATAAGGTAGATAGAATTGGGGGTATCTATGAGCATGGGTGATGAAAAAATCAAATCTTTATTTTCACCAACCCCGAATGCACATTAGCACTTCTTTCAATTATGAATGTAAGTCAAAAACTATATAGGGGTATCGGCAGCACCTTTAACTTTGTCACTAATAGAGACCACAGATATTTTCATATAATTTTACAGTTGCAAATATCTTCAAAAGTTTATTAACATCACTATTTTTATAATTAGTTTAGCTGTTAGATATACCACGAAAGCTTATTATTTAATGCATTCATAATGAAGCATATATATTATGGTGACACAAATTTTAAGATGTTTTGCTTTAATCCAGATGCCTTTCTTTGAAATGTCTTGTTTTATATAATTTAAAAGTATAATTACAAGACACATCACATAGCCTTCACTAGACTATCAAATACGTGCATGGAGCACGCACACACACACACAAAAGTTAAAAAACACTTGTTCCATAGGACATAATCCAAACTCTCTTCCATGGCATCCAAAGCTCACTGATTCTACCAGACAGGGAGCATTTCCTGACCCAAATGGAGGCCATCAAAGAATCTTTCTTAATGATTTTTCAAAGTGAAACTCAAGATTTACTCAGCCTCTCTCTGGGGACATAATTTGTGAAGATATTAGGCTCTGAAATATTTAATGGTCATGTTTTCTCTACTATTAGTCTATTAATATATAGACTAATAGGAAAGAAAGAGAAGATTCATGAACCAAAAAAAAAAAAAACCCTATCCATTTCAGCTTAGCCTCAGTTATTTATCCTTGAATTCCTTAATCATCTACAGTTTGGTTGTTGAGCCTTCAACTGAAATACCCTCCATGTTGTATACTTAATAAATTCCAATCTTTTTGCTAGATTGGTTCAGGCTAAATTTCTGTTACTGGTAAGTAAATAAGGTCCTAGTAATTAACTAGATTTTCAATGTTATACACCTATGCCTTAAATTGTGAAGACTTGTGAAGAAAGGCCCAGATGACTTGAGACTTGAAGTAGACTGAACTACACAGTAATTCATATGTTCATTCTCAAACATTTATTGAAATCTATATGCTAGAAATTATACTAAAATTTCAGAACAGAGAAGCGATATATTATCTTAATCCTTAAAAGCATGAATAATAATTATTATGTATATATAATAATTTTTCTAATAAATACAGTATATCCACAGCAAGTAATAAAAACACAGATGATAGTTACTTAATCCACCTTGGGGGTATCATAGAAAAGGCAAATAGCAAGGCATGATTTTTTTGGAGCAGATGAAACCTTAGAAATGTAATCTGCGAATTTGAAATTATAAATCTTTCTAGGGTGGTGCAATTGTGCAACCTGTTGGTTTTTCATTTTATTTTTAAATCTTTATTAATAGCCACCTGTCAGTGATCCTACTATTTCCTTTACAAGGATTGACAGGAAAGAAATCTCTGCTACTTCTTTGTCCCTAAAAGTAGGATTTTCCTTGACAATTGGCATGTATTTATCTAGAAAACATGTGACTCCTGAAACCGATCATGTTCCCTTTCTCTTTAGCCTGCTGGAATTTGTGAGCCAAGTATTTGGCTCACTTTTGGAAAGTATATGAAAACTTATGTCCAGGGACTTCTTTGTATTAACTTGCCATTTTCCCTCTTCTCTATTTCCCATATTCTGACTTTCATCTTTTTCATCCCGTCAGTGTTTTAATCTAGGTATTATATTTTTCTGTTTAGCCATGTTCTGTGCTTTATTGAAGCAATTACAAAAATCCTATTTCGATCTAGAGCTCTAGTAAATAAATACAAATATAAATAAGTCAGTAGGATTAGTCACCTCCATTGCATTACTGTCACAACTCAGGTGCAATTTTAAATTCTTCTGAGTGACTATCTTCTCCTTTCTCTCCCCTTTCAAGCCCATCCTATATGGCATTAGGTTGCACATCCAAATAAAGTTATTCCTAAAAAAATTACCATGTTTATATCACATTGCTTCCCGAAAAGCTTCTGTGACTCCCTATTGTCTATAAACTAAAGTTCAGCCTTTTTCAATGGATTCAATTGAAGGATTTCTAGGTAATCGATTCACCTTGTCTTTCCAACGTGGCCTCTCAACTTACCTTTCCATTAACCTGTGTTGCAGCTAAACTGGATCAATTACTATTTCCTGTTTGTGGTCCATTATTTCCTTCCTTCTATGCTTTGAATTAAACTAAGTACTATATATGGAATGTCTTTTTAGTCTCCATATATCTAAATTGTATTCTTTGTAAAGGACCAGCCCAAATGCAACCTCTTCATCTACTCCTAATTCCTAATTCTTCCTAGTAGAAATAAAATCTCTTTGCTGAACTTTATTTATAATTCTGCTATACATCCCACTAGCAACTTATCCTATTTATCTGCTTACCTTATTTTTAATATACATTTTATTAGTACATATAATGGTAGTAGTAGAATCAATAGCAATTATTTATTCTATGGCAAACACTTCTAAGAATTTCAATTGAATTGCCTTATTTAATTATCACAGCAACCTGTGAATTATAAATTATTACTGTGCCATTTTACAGATGAGGAAACTGAAGTAGTAACAATTATAATGTGTCTTGCAAGGAGTACATTTCTAGAAGATGAAATTACTTGCCTTCAAACCTAGGCAGTCTGAAACTCAGGAACTCATTTTCATCCATGCTCCACTATTCTGCCTTCCTGATAGACTGTAAGTTCACTGAAAATGATTGTAGCTTGGTACAACTTGTAATTTACAAAATACTCAACATCACTCTTCGGGTCTAATCAGTGCTCAGTGAAAACTTGCATAAAAAGAGTATATAAATCATCTTTAGACATTTACACAGTGATAACAGTATATAAGACAAAATGAAACAAGAAATAATAGCCTCTTTCTTCCACCACTAAAAACAATTTACTTTTTAGGTACATTATTAGCCACGAGTTTTATTCAGTTTTTTTTTTTTAACTTTTACTAAGGTAAATAAAGTATGTAACCTTGTAGCTATACTTTAATTGCTCAATAAAAGTTAATGATAATCATATCTTTTTTTGCACAGTTATTATTATTGTTGTTGATACTACACTGAGTCAGAACGGAATACTAAGACTCCCTTTACACATCAGAGAACACTAAGTCATCAACAGGTTTGAGATATGATGAAGATTATTTTCAAATCCAGAAGTAAAATCAGTGGCTTTTCATTTCTAGGTTGTGCTGAGACCAAAAGAGCCCACAGCTATAACCTAATCTTAAGAATCACACCTGCTTCTTTAACAACAAAACAGAAATGAAATCCATTCATTACTGGCCTGTGACATATTTAGTAACATTCAGAAATTCAATTTCTATCATCATCTTTATTCATTTGTTTAAAACAGAAGTTGTGATGGAAAAAAAAATTGAGGATTTATGTGCTTAACTAGCACCAGAAAATTCAAGATGTTATGCAACTTCAATTTTTAAATAGCATTTTCTTTCACCACAGAATCACAAGCTTAGGAAAAATAACCAACCTTTGTTTTGAAGTCCCTTGCTTTTGTCATTTCATGGCAAATTTTAAAATGCTTAAAGATAACATCTTTGATTCATCTGGCTGGGAAGATGAAGCCAGTCTAATAGCAAATGCTGGTATTCTAACTTCAAAAGATAAATAGTGCTAAGTCATTTCCTATTTATGATCTGTCATCCTTTCTGAGGAATAAAAAATGTTGCATAGACTATATGGACAGAAGGGAGAAAATTAAATTTAACAGCTTTCTGCAACAGACATGCCTTTCTTTATAGAAAACTCTAATTATCTTAACTGTAATAAGAAGTTAATTGTTAGTAGCCTTCCCTCTGCCAGCTTTTTTCAAGTCCAGTTCCCCAACAAGCAGAAGACCTTCAAAGTAAATAGAGATTCATTGCGAGGACAGGAATGCAAGTGGCTCAAGCTGGAAGCAATGACCCAAGTGGTTTATAACCCATTTGATCCCTGACTTTAATTGTGACTATAAACAGATGATAAATTACCCCTGATTTGAACTCAACAGCTATCTGTCCTCCCATCTTGGTCCCACTCCCTTCCCAAACCTGCCTAATACGACGCTCTTCCAGTATCTCCTACCTCTGTGAATAACACCATGACCTACCAGTCATCGTGTCACTTCATGGTCCCTACAAAGGTCTCTATTCACCTGTGCTCATTCCTCTTCTAAAACCTGCCAGATGCTAAGGAGTTAGGTCCTTTCCATGCTATTTTTTCTACCACTTCCCTTCCTACAAAGGATTCCGATCATTGTGCCATGAAAACTTCTGTTTCTTTAAACTAAAAAGGAACATTCTGAAACAGGAGTGTCATGTTATTCATCAGCAACAATATGGCCTCAGATTGTGAAGGGCTTAGCAGACAAACATATTTCAATGACTCTCCCTCTCTTCAGATTACGAAACATCCTTTCTGACCAGAATATTTCTGGTCTTGCGGGCACCACTGAGCAAAGGAACCTGGAACTAGAGTTCTGATAACACCATATCATAGAGTCTTATTGTGCGTGGCAAAAGCAATTGTCACTATTTTTACTATTTGAGTTTATAAAATTTACTAAATTTTATAAACTAAATTTTATAGTTTTTCCTAGCACCGGATGAATACTATTTAAAACAGCCCCTAGCTGCTATTGGTTATTCTTTTTGGCCATATCATACAATTACTCCATAGAGAGAGAGAAAGAGAGAGAGAGGATTAAGAGAGAGAAAAAGAGTGAGAGAATAGTGAGAGAATAAAATGTAAATCTTAGCTGTTGGCTGGATTTTAGAAAGCACAGAAATTCTGGAATGACTTTTGAGTATGCCATATCCACTGGAACAGATTTCTTAGAATCAGATAGTATTCTTTAAAGCAAAGGCAAAACCATAGTTAAAATATGGCAGAAATATTAAATTTCTTTTTCTGTTTTTTTTTCTTATTTTAAAATTTAATTTTGCAAAATGTTGTTTGTACATGCATAGAATAATGATAAAGTGGTAAATGTAGATAACTTACAAAGATATTAACATTCAAATATTGGTAAAAGCTCAAAAATGTCTTCCCTGTACTATTATGCTATTGAAAATGTTAGAAACTACCAGATTAATACATTACCCAAATATCAGAAACATGCCTAGAGGTACAGTAACATGCTAGTTATTCACGTTTGCTGGACTTTTCCCCTTACCCCAATATCTCAAAGCTAGTTGTTTTTGTTTTTTTTTTCTTTGTTTTTATATATATAATCCAAACTACAGAGTAAAATGCAGAGTGGTTGGCATTGCTGTCCATAAAACATTCATCAAATAATTAAAGCATAATCGTCATATTTTTATACTTTTCTATACCAAGAATCTTATAGTCTTCCTAGAACCCTCCCTCTCCTTCGCCATCCAAATACTAACTGCTCATTAATGACTGCTGATTTTTACCCCTAAATACTAACTGCTGTCTCTCCATGCCATTTGCCCTGTAGCTTTGCCACAATGCACTTTGTGATCTATGTGAATTCCGTGTCCCTGGAATTGCACATCACGTGGTTGGGACTTAAATTCAGTAACTGTATCCATTGTTACTTCCCTAACTTGGGTACTTACCATTTCTTACATCAATAGTTACAATCGCTCATGCCTTTTATTGCCTCCTTCTAATCTATCCTTCTTAGAGTTATATATCTAAAGGCAATACTTGATTATGAACTAGAGCCACATCCCTTACCGTGACCTTCAAAATAATGTTTGAGCTCGTTTGCATGGGATACCGTGTGTATTCTATCATCTGAATCTGGGTTCATCTCTCATCATTGCCCCTAATAATTATACTCTTGAAATAATGACTTTTGTTGTAGCATCCCACACGTCCATAATGCTTGTTTGGATCTCCACATATTATGCACTCTTGATTACCTAGGATGCCCTTCATTCCTCAATCCCAACCTTTACTTGGCCAAGTAACTCCTGTTCTTTATTCAGGACTAAGTTCTTTTCTCATAGAAGAAGATTTACCTTAAACTTCACATTAGCCTTAGTCCCCTATTAGACCATTTCATTTAATTTGTCATATTTATTCTCATTATAAAATATTCAGATGATCTATTTCTTCATCAGTTTCTTTTCCTAGATAGGGAGTGTTTTGAGGTCAAGGGCCATCTCTTATTTCCACATTCCTAGTTCCTAACACATAACAGGAGCTTGAAATTCTTAAGCTGAAGTGAATATATGCTTTTATTTCTTCAGAATGCCATATGCGATAGGGGATTCAGGTGTTAACCTAGGGCATCCCTAACTATATTCTCAGAAAACAGATCTCTTAGTACTTAGTTAGTCCACAGCTTATCCTTACGGTTAGTAAGTCAAAAAATAGGGGAGGGGAAAGGCCTTTTCACAGAAAAAAAAAGTCCTTTAAGTCCTTTTATAGTAGCAAGTATTTTCTAAGGAACATAGATTCTGGTAATTCAAAATTTCTTTGTTCTGCAGGACTTTGATGCATTTAGATTTGTGAGTTTTCCTTGGGAGCTGAGAAGAACTAAATTTCTATACACAGCAGAGGAAAAACATTGAGAGCTGCAGAGGACAATTTGAGAAGTAGGAGGAGAAGAAATGTGAGATACAAGCAAGCCAGGAAGATAGTAAACAACCGGGTTAAGGGTGCCACTGTTTGCCCTGCCCTGGGCCCCTTCATCTTCAGTTAAAATTGCAGATTCACAAAATTTGTGGCCTGAGTATATTTCTGGTAGAAACTGGAAAAAAGGATAAAGAATAAGCATATTTATCTGTAAGAGTAAGAAGGAGAGAAGAGCATGAGAGCCAAAGTCTGCAGAGATGCACAGCAACCCCAGGAATTAGGACTTCTTCAGCATGGAACGAACTGGGATTGAAACCAATCCTTTCGAGATCTCTGAGAAGATGAGAAGTCCTCTAACATCTGGAGCCACAACAGAGGATGAAAGAGATTGAAAGAGAGATATATACACAGATCCAGCTCTCTATGCATTTGAAAAGACATCCATTGATAGAGATTTCAAATTAAACCATATAATACTTGCAAAAAGTGAAATTTGTATGGCATCATCAGATTGCAGAGAGTGCAAAGATAATGCTCAATCATATTCATTAGGAAAGCCTTGATGGAATAAAGCAGGATTGAAACGAGGCTCTCAGGGATCTGGCAAAATGAGTTAACTGGACATAATTTAGCAAAGGAATTAGTGCAAGTGCAGAAGCAACAGTTAAAAAAAAAAAAAAAAGAATAGGCCAAAAAAGAATAAATCAAATAGAGGGTGTATCTGAGACAAATAGCATACGTTTTTCATCCAGGAACTTAGCCTCTCACCTCTTTGAACTGGTATCAAATAGCTTAGCATTCTGACCAAATGCTTTCATTCAGCTATCAATCATCTCATAACCGATTTTTATGCTCTAAAAACCAAGCCATCCTATTAAGAACTTCCAGAAATAAGAGTACCCTGAGCATTTATGACTAATATTTTTGAATTTCCCCTATGGCCCTTTACTAACCACAGTATTTGAATCACTTTGAGGACAGAACAATTACTGTGTTTTGGGGTTTTTTTTCTTTTCTTTTGAAGACTGACTATATACAAGATTAAAATGTAAGTTCTCCGTATTACCAAAGCTTAATTTCTCCTGTTGGTGCCTAAAGAATGAAGCAAATAGATAATGTTTTGCAAAGTCCCATTAAGATTATGTGGTCCTGTCACAGAATACACACCTGTCATTTTACATTTATTAGTCTCACAGATGCTCACTGCTCTTTTCAGACATGCTGAGCTGAATCTTGTTTGTTTCTCATACACAGCAACAGTCAAGGGGCCCTAGAAGAGGATTGATGGGGCTTAAGTCCTTGTTCCATTTCTATTGAGATATGTAACTTTATATAAGTGCCTTAAAACAAGAATGTTTATAACATTACCTACCTTGTACGTGAGAATTAATTGAACTAATCCTAATGTACGTGGACTGATTACAATTAGATTCAGCTTTGAGAAGAAAAGACCAGGAGAAAGAAGTCCAAGATTAACAGTCAGAAGTGGTGGCTCCATGATACCAGGAAGCCAAGATTTTTCTCTTGTTTCTCTATTTGTCTTGTTCCTTAGCTTCTGTTCTTATTATCTTAGGGAGCTGTTGAAGGTAGAGACATCACATTTGCACTTCAGGCAGCAAGAGGATAGGGCAAAGGACACTTATTGAATACCCCACACAACAGTCTTACTTTCTCATCAAGCAAACCTTATCACATGATCTAATATGAAGGAAATTAGGGGGTGGGGCAGCTCTTACATCTTTTAACTAACTGGAAATATGCCTAGTTCCTTTTAATCAGACTTATCTTAATAAAGGAAAAGGAAAGGTAAGTGGCAGTCTGTCCAATAGTAAATGAACATTCAAGACAGTTTGTAGAATATAAGTAGCACTCAATAAATTCTGGCTATGTCATATTAATATTTTTAATAATTAAGGGTAATTAAGTTTTGTCATTGCTTCACATGATTAATACAAATTCCAGCATTTCAGGCAAAAAACATCCACTTATTAAACTACAGAAAATCTCATTAATGTTCATCACTGTAATACAAATTTCATTTTGAAAATATCACTGCAATGGTTTTCTTCTTTGCAAATTCTCTTCTAGGAATTATATAATCTTTGTAATCAAATTTTAATTTTTTCTCCATCTGTTGAACAAAACACTTATAAAATGGATTTCTGCACACTTTGATCTTTTATTGAATTGGGAAGTATTAGAAAAATTAATTGGTAGATCATTAGCCTGAGATGGCCCCACAGCCCTGGGTTCCTGCACAAGCCAACCAAAATCAACTTAGTATTAACAGTAAAACAACATTAACTTTAACCAATCAGAAACCACTAACTAACATCTAACTAGAGGCTTTACCAATATGAAATCACTAATTAATCTCTAACTAGGGACTTTATAACTTACCCAATCAAATATTTTCTTTGTCTTATTTCTAAAAGCACCTTATAAAAGTTTCTTCCTCACATTCCCTCAAGGGAACCAAAAATGTACAAATAATCAACACATTGAATCCCACAAAGGCATAAATGTATTTGTGATTTATGAATATATGACTTAATTAAAAAAAAAAGAAAGGATTTGTCACTTCCGAACTCATGAATTTCTGTCTGCTCAAATTCTTCAAAAATTATAATGAACCTAAGTTTATCCTTCAGCAGAGGTAATGTAAAGTTTTTACTGTTATTGTATTTTCATGTCTCAATTCTTAAAAACAAAACATAGCTGATTTAGTATTACTGCCTTAGTAAATATTATAGTTAAAATGATTCCATCTTTATTTAAACTTAAACATGTACAGTGGTATTGTTTTCATTCTGATCAGTAATCCCCAATGTTTATATTCTGTATGAATAAAAATGGCTTAAAAGTACACAGTATTCCTGCCACAGGGCAGTCCACAAAAGCTTTCTTTGTTTTTTCAAAATCTTACAATCAATAAATTTTCTTTTCTACAACTTCATTGTTATGAACATAGAGTTGCACACAAACTTTACTAAAATCTCAATTGGTTATACGATTATCAAATAAAGACTTTATAGGTCATATAATATTTCATATAATCATTTAAATCATAAATCCATTTTTCTGGCCCACCATTGACTGTCCCATTTTCATTATGCAGAATGCCAGTGCTACTGAGCATTAATGTCAACCTGAAAACATAGCTTGCCTCGAAAGAACCTACTTCAATCACTTCTTTGGAAAAATATGAAGAATTGTCACGTAGAAAATCACATGTATTTGTTCTCCCAAATCAAGCACTTTCCAGCTTACCTAATTCCCCTACATAGTGTTTCTTACTCCGTAGAGTAGGGAATTATGTTTTTAGTATAGCACATAATAATATTAGCCATAAACATAGCCATGTTTATAAAATATTGGCCTGAAAAATGTCATTTGTTAATATTTGTTAATATTCTTTCTGAACAAACACAAAAGTCCATGATTGTTAGTCCGAAATTATTTTTATAAGCATATGTTCCAAAAAATGAGTTATCTCATCAAAAAACCAACTACAGTGAGGGTTGCTGATGTTTCAGGTATTTCCTATAAACATGCCAGAGTTTTATGAAAACATTCTGAGAAAATTTGTTTTTCTGCCTAATAAACACATTATTTGAGACGTGATTATTGCACCATTACTTCAACATCACTGACACATATAGTCACCACATAGATCATGTACTTAGAATGAAAACTTGCCAGAAGTGAACTGTGGAAAAAAATTGAAGACTTAAAGCAACTAAATCACTTGAAATTCAATCAATAATATCTTTAATATTTGAGGCACTTATTCCAGTTGAGAATAGAGATGCTTTGAAAATTACATGGTTAGTTTTGTTATTTCTTGTCCTAGGAATGAAGTGGCTTACAGCATTGGCCAAAAATATCCAAAATTATTCTTTTATAAGCATATGTTCCAAAAAATGAGTTATCTCATCAAAAAACCAACTACAGTGAGGATTGCTGATGTTTCAGGGATTTCCTATAAACATGCCAGAGTTTTATGAAAACATTCTCAGAAAATTGGGGGGAAGATGCTAGGAACAAGAAATAGAAACAAAATGGGTGACAGACTATGGATATTTTTGCAAGGCAGCTTTAGGAAAGCTAAAAGAAGGCAAAGCAAACTGTACGCAAGCCAGGATCGCAATCCTGAGTTGGTTACTGACAAGAAACTGACATACATGTAAAGGGAAGAAGGGAGAAATGATAAAAATCAGCTTTTATGGTGTCCTTTCCTATATTCTTATGCACTCATTTATGAAGTACCTAATGCTAAAAATTGGAAAAGGACTTTTAAAAACATACTTTAGTACACATGACTGTTTCTTCCTAGTTTGGCTAAAAATATTTTGTATAAAAATAATCTCTTTTTTTTTTCCATTTCAAGAAAATAATCCAAAAACATAATGCAACCTAAGACATAAGAGTCAATTGTTTACTTTATGGGATAATGTAAGCAATGGCACATAGGATCACATTTTTATTCTGATGAGTCTAGGTGCTATGTTCAAGAGATTTATCAAAAGACAATGGGTATAAAGGATGAGAACCATTGCCCATGGTCATATCCAGTGGTGTGCTGGTGCTGCCATTACTTGATACCAAGACCAAGTGTTAAGTTTTTAGAAATTTTGCCAACTATTTCTTAAATACAGATACAATTTTTAAAAAATAGATTATATAAACTTATAATTAAAAATAATATTAAGGGCTCGGCGCCTGTGGCTCAACGGACTAAGGCGCCAGCCACGTACACCTAAGCTGGCGGGTTCGAATCCAGCCTGGGCCTGCCAAACAACAATGATGGCTGCAACCAAAAAATGGCCAGGCACTGTGGTGGGCGCCTATAGTCCCAGCTACTTGGGAGGCGGAGGCAGGAGACTCACTCAAGTCCAGGAATTGGAGGTTGCTCTGAGCTGTGATGCCACAGCACTCTAGCCAGGGTGACAGCTTGAGGCTCTGTCTCAAAAAATAAAAATAAAAATAAAAATAATATTAAGATAAAAGAATAAATACTCAGAATTTATCACCTAATTACATTACTATATTTTATCATTAATTATATTATTGAGTTATTTATTTATATCTACATTACTTATATAATAAATACTATATAATGGTAAATTCTGTGCATCTCTTCCCAATTCCATGTTCAAAGATGGTACATTGATAGCTTAAAACTGGCTATCCTGCATTTACATCATGAAAACAACTAATGTTATAAACAAAGCCAGGCACAGTGGCTCACACCTACAATCCTAACACTCTGGGAGGCCAAAGTGGGTGAATTGCTTGAGCTCAGGAGTTCAAGACCAGCCTGAGCAAGAGGAAGACCCCTTCTCTAAAATAATAGCTTGACATTGTGGCAGGTGCCTGTAGTCCCAGCTACTTGGGAGACTGAAGCAAGAAAATCACTTGAGCCTAAGAGTTTGAGGTTGCTATGAGCTACGATGCCATAGCACTCTGTCAAGAATGACAAGTGAGACTCTGTCTCAAAAAAGTAAAAAAAAATTAAAAAATAAAGGCTTGCTATATTGTTGCATTGATTGTCTTCATTTAATGTGGTAGAAAATGTTAACAAGAAGATTAAATTTTAAAATGGGATGTGTATCTAGCTGTCACATTATAAATTGCACAAAAAAAATGGTATTCTGGCATTCAAAAATTATTATTCAGTTTAGTAAAGAAATCACTTGCATGATTGAAGAATAAAGTTGTAATACATGTCTTCATAATTTTACTTTTATCTTACTCATTTAAGTAAATGAAAATACAATCAATATTCATGTTGAGTCTATGCTTATTTATCTATCAACATCATGAGTGATCCATTTGATCAAATTTTATAATAATCAAGAATTTATTTGTAGTGTGATCTTGTCAGCTCATTGCTGAATTGTAACCATAGTTTGGATACAGACAGAAGAGTTTAACAAAACCAACAAAGCATTCTTTTAGAATTAATTGATTACGTTGAATTTACATTATTATTTGTAAATATTTTTCTATTATTTGGTTATGGTATAAAGTCCCTAGTTAGAAATTAGTTTGGTTTTCTGATTGAAAAGGCTTCTCATTAGATATTAGTTGGTGATTTCATCCTACTCAGGTTTTGCTCATTCATGACTCATGACCTATCTGCACTACATCACCTCTCAGCTTCCATCATTCCAAAATGAAGATTTCTCACCCAACTGATAGGGCCTCTGTCTTTGTTTATTTATGGCATTTATAAATCCCCTATTAATCAAGATCACAATATGCATCCAGTTCACCAAATTTTTTCCCCAAATTTTCCACTGAAACTTTCAATGTCTGGATTCTAGAAAGCCCAGAAAGGCTTCTGCCAATATCACTAACTAGAAGAGAGTTTTACTGTCAATCCTGAGCCCGAGACAGCAAATAGGAGATGACTAAAAGGATCAAGATCTAGGCAGAAATGAGATCACACCAGAAATGAGAATGAAACATGAGAGTGCTGGGAGATCAAGAAAATATTCCTGTGCCTGTAGTTTAACAATAATTTTCCAAACTGAGGTGTCTCTGTAAGTATTTAGACTGTACAAGTTTTTTTAATTCTTCAAATATTTAGTAACTATATACAATATACCATGTAATTTTCTAGGTTCCAGGGTACAACAGAGGGGGTAAAATATACTTAGTGCCTACCCTCAAGAAGCTTGCACTCTATGGGTGGGAAGGATGACTTCTTTGTCATCTTGCTTCCTAGAAAGCACGCTTGTTTTCCATTTCGATTATACTACTTGTCCTTTTCTGGGTCTTCTTCAGAACTGTACCTTCCAGAAACATTTAGAGAAATGCCTTGGTTTCAAATATTTCTACAGATGTATATTACCATTTCCAACATTAGGAAATTTGTGCTGGATAATCCCTATGCTTGGAAGGTTTCCCTCTTGATATTCATATGAGTAACTCCTTTATATCTTTCAAATCTTTATTCAAAGTCACCTACTTAATAAGACCTAGCTATTTAGGATTGCTACCTGACATGGCTATTACATGTGTCAAATTGGCTAGGCTACAGTGCCCAGTTACGGGGTCAAATTCTAGGCTAGATATTGTTGTAAAAGGCACTTTGTAGATTTGGTTAATCTTTATAATCAGTTGGCTTTTAGTAAAGGAGATTTTTTTTTTTTTTTCTTTTGCTGGGGCTGGGTTTGAACCCACCACCTTCAGTATATGGGGCCTGCGCCCTACTCCTTTGAGCCACAGGCGCCCCCTGGAGATTTCATTTTTTAATTTGAATGTGACTCATCTAATCAGGTGAGACCTTAAGCACAAAAATGGAGGTTTCCCCGAAGAAAGAATTCTGCTCAGGGTTATAACATCGTCCTGCCTGAGTTTCTATCCTGTTGAACTACCCTAGATATTTTAAACTTGCTAGCCCCCAAAATCATGTGAGCCAATTTCTTAAAATCTCTTTCTGTACATATGCATAGATACATAATAATTGCATATACTACATATACACATATATGTATATATAACCAATTTTTATCCAATATAATATAAAACCAATTATATATATTAATTTATATATAATATACATAGCCAATAGAATATTTACTATGCAAAATTATATGTATGTAGACATACACACAGAAGCAATGGGGTATATATTTTATGTATACCTATATATACACACAGCATCAGTAGGATATATATGTAGCATGCCTATTAAACATGAAAAGAAAGAAGAATTTTAAGTATTTGTGTATTGTATATGTGTATGTACATAGAACCAATAGAAGAACTCAGATGGGTACACTAACCTATTCAAAATTGCACTCTCTGTAACTTTCAATCCCCCATATATTTCTATACTCATTTCCCCTCTAATGGCATTCTTCACATTAGAATATATTCTTCAATTTACTTTTTTTTTTTTTTTTAGTTTATAATTTGCTGATTATCTCCCACCTACTAGAAAGAAATATCTAAAGATATTTAGGCAGAAATGGTTGTTATTTTTTTTCACTTATGTGTACCAATGAAAAAACCTCAACCAAAACAATGCCTGACACATGGTAGATGCTAAATAAAATATATGTCAAGCATATAAATGTCCAACGTCCTCCAAATACTATGTACAAGCAAAAATTATGGTAACTGTATGATTAAAAATAATTTGGCCAGAACTATCTGAATGTTTTATAATATTATAAATATTAACAATTCCTGTAATTTAGAGAGAAATTACTATATGTAAGATAGGTCAAAATCTCATTATTTTATGCATACATCATTTAAAATCATTAGACTCTTATGTGCTAGATATTATGGTTATTCTTAGTTTTCCAGTGAGGATACTGATTTACAGAGGGGTTCAGGTGACTTGACCAAGATCACACACCTAAAAACTGTCAGGAATTACTGAACTAAAACTCATGTAGCTTTTCTTCTGGAGTCTACATTCTTAATCAACCTTTATATTGGGTAATTTGGGGTTATTCAGTCTTTATCTCAATTCTTCAAATTACTATATATGGTTAGAAAGGCTAATAATGCTAAATTTGGCCAAGACAAGTCTCAAATGTACATTCATCTGGCAATTTGTCTTGTTTTCATTCAGAAAAAAAAGACTAAAGCTTTCTTTCAGTGAAACTTTAATCTTTCCACTTATATTACTCTACTATTCTGAACAGTTCATCTGTAATTTAAAACCATGAACTATAAATCTTCCTAATAGCTGTGCATATCTCCTCCAAAGACTCTTCATACTGAGTTTTCTTATTACAGTCTGTCAGACTGGGTGGCAATTGAGAGACTGCTTCTTATCTATCAGCCATAATCAGTGTTGAAATAAGCAATTTAAGCACATTTTCATTGATTATCTTTCCTCAATTCTTTTCTGTAGTGAAACTCGTGTGACTTTGAAAGCAAGTTCCATTATGAACGTTCAGGAAATAACTGAGAATGGATATGAAAAAAAGTAGCTTCTATTGAAGGACTGATTAATGGATATATCCATTATGATGAGGCCCCCCAGAAATGTCTGTGTCTGAGATAAGGTAATCAGCATGTACAGGAGATTTCATGATGACTGATGGGCTGTCTGCTTGAGTACGCTTAAAAATTGTGAATGCGATCAAATATTATCCCCCAGATATATATAACCAAAGCATATTCATGTTACATGTAAAATAATGGCATACTCTTTTGCTTTTTTTTTTTCTCTTTTGCTTTTTTAATTGAAAGATCAGGTGTTTTTTAAAATAAGAATCTACTTCTATATTCTCTCCCACAGGAAGATAGTTTAACAGAATGCACTAACTCTAAATGTTCACCCCAAATTCCAAATGTGCAGGGCTGAAATTCCAGTAAATAACTGCATTAAGATATTTATTGCTGTATTATTCACAATAGCCAATCAAGATAAGAAATCGGCCTAAGTGTTCATCAGTGAATAAACGAGTAAATACAATTTGGTGTGTTATATACAATGGAATATTTTTCAGCAATACAAAAGGATGAAATCCTGTTATTTGCAATAACATGTATGTAATTGAAGGCCGTTATGTTAAACGAAATAAACCAGGCACAGAAAGACAAATATCAAATTTCATTCTTTTGTTCTCACTCATGGAGGGGAGCTACCAAAGTAGATCTCATGGAGGTAGAGGGTAGAATGGTAATTATTAGAGACTGGTGAGATAAGGAAAGAGGGAGAGCTAAAGAGGAGCTGGTTAAGAGATACAAAAATACAGCCAGACAGAAGGAATAAGTGCTAGCAATTACTTGATAGAACAATAGGGAAAAAATTAAAATTAAACATAATTTACTGCATGTTTCAGAATAGCTAGAAGAGAAGAATTGTAATGTTTCCAACACAAAGATAAATATTTGATATGATGGACATCCCAATTACTATGATTTAATCATTATACATTGTACCTATCCATCCAAATATCACAGGTAGCCTCAAAATATGCACAATTATTATCAAAAAATACATATAAACAAGGACATTTTGATGGAAAATTAAAGAATCTTAAACTAGTTTTTTTAAAAAACTAAAATTTCTATTGGTTTTATACACTGAAGTCAGATGTCTCACAATATATGTATTAGAATATTGGTCACCACTATTTCCATGTTTACCACTGCATAGTTCAGCAACTCCACTTGGGATGGGGAGCAAAAATGTTCTAATATTTTCTTATAAACGTTTTTGGATTTGAGTTCTGTATTTGAATCTCATTGACATGATTAGTTTTACATGCCCACCCCTCAACCTACACTGAAGCCAGGGAAAAAGAACATTCTTACTAGAGAAGCCTGTGTCATTAGACCAGCCTCAGAACAGGATTGAGGACATGCCAGCCTCATACAAATCACAAACTGAGAGTTGAGGAGGTATGTGTCCTCATTATTGCCTAAAATAATCCACTATTCATTCTACTTTCTTTAGGAGACAGGATCTCAAACACAACAGAAAACCAATGTCTACTGAAAATAGAAATTGTGGCCAGTTTTAGTTTGTTTTTTTCTTGTGGGGTAACCAAGCAATATATGAAAACCAATGATATGTAAATAATAAAACATGGATATCAGTTATGGTTCAGCTGTTATGTAAATAAATGTACTACTATAACTCCTACTACTTAAGAATTTTAGTACAGAAAACAGCAGACTGGAGATAAAATCTCAACTATAATATTTTTTTAGTTGATGCTGGATGTTAAGTTGAGCTGTATTCCCCAAAAATATATGTTGAAGTCTGTCAGTGCAACTCAACACAAAATATATAATACTTACTCGGTCCATTTGAATTGAAGTGAGAGACCTGAGGAGGCCAACACCAGCAAACTCTCCATAAAGAGAGACAAGAATGCAGCCAACCCCCTCCAATGTTCCTCACTGGTTTTTATTGAAGTCTCAGGCATGAGGAAACACAGAACAGCAGAAAGCTATTGAGCTTTGTTTTCAGTATTCATGGCCAGCAGTGATTCTTGGCTTTAGCACTTTTAACCCTATCTTCTATGCTACAGAAGTTCTAAATTTGGTACTTGTTAATGTGACCTTATTTGAAAATAGGGTCTTTCCAGACAGGATCAAATTAATATTAGATAATGAGAATGGGCTCAAACCAATATGACTGGTGTCCTTAGAAGTGAAAAAAGAGAGAGAGGGAACATGGCCCTACCAACACCTTGATTTTGGACTTCTAGCCTCAGGAATTGTGAGATAATAAGTTTCTATTATTTTAAGTCATTCCATGTCTGCTACTCTGTTATAGCAGCCCTAGGAAACAGAGAATATTCCTTATTTGTTCAAGCTTCAGCTTCTCCAAATACAAAATAGGAGAATATGATTACCAACTTCATGAGATCATTGGGATAATTAATATACATTAAGAGTTTAACACCAAGGGATCTGGCACAAAATTGTTAACATTAATAAGAACTCGCCATTCACAACTTCATGTATTTCAGGGCAGGGGTCCTCTAAACAACCCTGTGAGCTAGACAGAATAGGGATTCTTAATCCTATTTTACAAATGAGGTATTTGAGACTAAAATATGGTCAAATAATCTATCCAAGTTCACAAGGCTACTTTGTGATGGATACAGGGTTCAATCTTAATTATTCTGAATATAAGTGGGTATTGCTTTGCCTGAAGAAAAATATCTCTAAAAGTAGCATGAGCTTCTTTTATCCTTTGGAGTTGAGAATCTGTATTTCTGAATACCTTCTATGTCTATCATTCTTTCTGGTAATCTCTGTATCAATCACCCTGGCAACTGCATGCCTATTTCTCAGGAAATGAAACTAAAGTCAAGAGAGGGGAGTTATTAACTCAAATGATTGGAAATGAGAGAAGAAAGATTCAACCTAGATTTCTTATACTTCTAAGCCCAGGCTCATTTTATTTCCTCCACCTCCCTGCACAAAAAGAATCAACTAAAATCATTCACATGCTTTTGGCTATGCATAAGTCAGTATCATTTATCACATGAAGTTTGCATAATATAATTCCAAGCTCTTCCAATATTCATTTGAATATGTCAAGGTAACAATTTTTTTCAAAGACCCGCTTCTTGCCTGCCCAGCGCTGTGAAGAGTCAGACAACTTGTCACAACATTTAGCAGTACAAAATGATATGAAAATAAATATCAGTGTCTTCTGTAAGGAATGACTCCTGGATGGTTCACTAGCAGCCCCAATCTGTAAACTCTGGATCTTTTTGTGACACACAGTTCCACCCACCAGCTTTGATCAGGAAAATAAATAAGGCATGATCATGGAGTCTTATAAAACATCCACAAGAAAGTGGAACTTAAAATCATGAGAAATGGTGCACAAGACAGAGCGAACAGAAGAAAAGAGTTCTGACTCACAGAGCCAGACTGAAAGAAATGGATATTGGTTTACTTTTGAAGGTGTTGAGAGAAATGTCACCACACTCAAATGCCCTCATCTCCCTGGCTTCAGGTTGAGGGATGGACAAACAAAACTAATGATGTCAATGAGATTCAAATACAGAAATACAGATTCAAAACCAAAAATGTTTATAAGAAAGTATTAGCCATCTTAGAGAACATGTTATAATTTTTTACCTTTTAGTGTAATGTAGCAGTGGGCTTTTTATATATACCCTTTATTGTGCTGCAGTATATTCCTTCCATACCTAATTTGGCAGGAATTTTCATCATGAAAGGATGTTAAAGTTTGTCAAATGCTTTTTATGAACCCAAAGAGATAATCATACAGTTTTTGTCCTTCATTCTGTTAACCCAACATATCACATTTGCTGATCTATATATTTTAAATTATCCTTGTATCCTAGAGATGAATCCCCCTAATCATTGAGAATATTTTTAATGTTTTGTTGAACTTGGTTTGCTAGCATTTTGTCAAAGATTTTTGCATTTTAACTTTCTTTTTCTATAGTGTTCTTTTTTGGCTTTAGTATAATGGTCATGTAAAACCAGTTTAGTAGTAGTACCTATTCTTCTATTTTTGGAAGAGTTTGAGAAGAAGTGTCATTAGCTCTTCTATATGTTTGGTAGAATTCAGCAATGAAGCCATCAGTCAGATCCTGAGCTCATCTTTGATAGGAGACTTTCCATTACTGATTCAAACTCTTTACTTGTAATCGGTGTGTTCAAATTTTCCACTTCTTTATGATTAAGTTAAGGTGTCTTGTATATGTCCAGGAATTTATCCTGTTTATACTAGGTTACCCCAGAAAGCATATAATTATTTATAATAGTCTCTTACAGTCCTTTGTATTTCTGTGGTATCAGTTCTAATGTCTGTGCTTTCATTATTGATTTTATTTATTTGAGTCTTCTCTCTTTTCTTAGTCTAATTTAAGATTTTTTTATTTTTTTCATCTTTTAAAAATTGACTCTTAGTTTTATCTTTTGCATTGCTTTTGCAGTTTCTATTTTATTTGTTTTCACTCTATATTTATTATGCACTTCTGCTAACTTTGAATTTTGGGGTATTTTTTCAGTTTTTTGAAGAGAAACATTAAATGGTTTATTTAAGATCTTTTCTTTTTTTGATGTAGGTGCTCATGGCTATAAACTTTCCTCTTAGAACTACTCTTTTTATATCTCATTGGTTTCAGTTTATTCTGTTTCTTTTTTCATTTATTTCATTTGTCATTTCTACGTTCAGGAGCAGTTGTTTAATTTCCATGAATTCATTAACTTCCCTAAATTTTTCCTTTTATTAATATCTAATTTCATACTAATGTGATCAGAAATACTTGATATAATTTTAATATTCTTACATTTTCTAAGATCTGTTTTGTGGCCTAACATATGATCTTTGCTGAAGAATGTTCCGTGTGTGTTTCAGAAGAATGTATACTTGGCTGCTGTCAGATATAATGACTTGTACATGTCTATCAGGTCTATTTGTTGTAAAGTAGCATTAAAGTCTAGTATTTCCTTACTGATTTTATTTCTGGATGATCTGACTGTTGTTCACAATGAGGTATTGAAGTCCCCTACTTTTACTGTAGTGGTATCTGTACAATATTTAGGAAACTTCAGATCCTTTACTATTTCCTTTATATTTAATATGTATATTTAATATGACCTCATATGTAGATGAGAGTAAGACTTAAATTCAATGATTACCTTTACTTATAAGAGAAAAGATTATGCAGGAAGATGTGCAGAGATCCAGGAAGGCTTATGGAGCAGATAATACAGTGATGCAGCTATAAGTCACACACAGCCAAAGATTTCTAGGCTATCAGAACTGGAAAGGGACAAGTAAGGATTCTCCAGTAGAGCGCTCACTGAAGAATGGCTTTGCTAACACCCTTTTCCTAATGATTCTGTTGTATCTCAAGACCAGATCTTACCTTCTATAAACACTGTTTATAACTCAATGGTTCTATTTTAAAATTTTATTTGCTTATTTTTGGTAAATAAAACATATGCAATAAACATTTATATAATCATATGTGTAACACATATAGATACACATGAAAGTATTCTCTCTGACCCAACCACACAGTTTTTTCCTGCATGGAAGTTATCAATTTATTAAGCATTCTTACCAGAAAAAGCCATGATTTTACCCATTTATACATACACACATATGTATTATTGCTTTCCTCACAAATGGCAGCATAGAATACACTCAGTTCTGCATCTCTCTGGGAGATTTTTGTATCTTTTTAACCAATCATAGAAAATCCCCTGCCCTTGGAAGGTTTTTCTCTCTTTTCTAAAATTTGCTGAACAATTCAGATCAATCCCCTTTTCATAGTCTTCCTTCTTGCTCTCAGTGTCTCTATTCCTTATCCTGGCATGTTCAATATTATTTTGTTCCTTCACACTATTATTAATGCAAAAACACAAGTTAATCAGCATATTCAATAAACAAAAATTCCTCCCTACTCCCCAAACCTTAACAATATCTTATCATAATTTAGGTCATCAAAATTATACTGGTTTAGAAAGATATGTTTTTCAAATTAGATTGTAGGGTTCAGAGATTTTTGTTTGTTGTTTGTTTTTTCTTTGTAAACCATGTTTTGTCCCTAAAAATACATACATAGGGGAGATTGCTCTCAGTGGGAGCCCAGATAACACCATGGGAAAATCCACTTGTCATTTTCCTCCCTAAAATAAACTAATCCATGTTATTAACAAGAGAATGAAAGAGATTAATTTTCCTTAGAGATTCAGGCAAGCAAATTGCATTCCATTTGACTTTTGTTTAACCATTTATAGCAATTCACCTAATTCACAGTTGCATTTTCAATAGCACAAAGAAAGTTCATTTGCTAATCTTTGTCAATATCGTCCAGCCAAAGACCACTGAAAAGGCACCCCAAGTTTAACAATTGTTTTTTTTTCTTCTTAACAATTTTTTTATTAAATCATAACTATGCTGATTTTGTATACAATTTGCAATGCTTACATCAAACTGGTTAACATAGCCTTCACCTCACTTACTTAATTATTGTGTTAAGACATTTATACTCTACTCTTAATAGATTTGACATGTACCCTCCCAATATGGCCTTGTTGCAGTGAGGGAGAAAATATACACCCTGGAGAATTGTGGGGGGCATCTTGGTAAAGGGGCATTAGAAAACACTCACAGGTGACAAAGTCTCAGTCTGTAGCTCCAGGCTATAGTGCCATGATATCAGCCTAGCTCACGGCAAAACCTCTTAAATAGCTGAGACCCCAGATACCCATTGCAACACCAGGCTAATTTTTCTACTTTTATTTACTTTTGGGGGGGGTTGCAGCCGTCATTGTTGTGTTGGCGGGCCCAGGCTGGATTCCAACCCACCAGCTCAGGTGTACGTGGCTGGTGCCTTAGCCTGTTGAGCCATAGGCGCCAAGCCAATTTTTCTACTTTTAGTAGGGACAGGTTTCACTCTTGTTCAGGCTGATCTCAAACTCCTGATCTCAAGCACTCATTCCCACCTCCACTTCTCAGAGTGGTAGAATTACAGGCATGAGCCACAGCACCTGGCAGCTAATCTTGATAATGAATTTAGACAAGGGTAGCAGTCATATGCAGCCAGAATTTTGAACGGAATCAAAAGTTATAATAGTAATATTAATATTAACCAATTAATGAATGATGCTTTGTATTTATTTCTGTTAATACTTATTTTTCTTCATTGAACAATTAGAGAAAGTAAGGGGTATAAAGTTAACTGCCTCAGCATTACACCACTAATAAGTAGAAGAATGAGAATTCTACTTCAGGTTTATCTGACCATAGCCATTATTGTTACCACTATTGTTACCATGCTTCTGGACCTAACTCCAACTATCCATTTCTTGAATAATATGCCTGGGAAACTGCCTTGTGTAAACCAAAGTTCTTCTACTATCACTCTCTATGCTTTCCTCTCTGGAGTATGGCTGCCGTGAGATGTCATGAGAAAAACTGTAACCGAAGAACCACATAACTGAAAGGGTGAATGAGAAATTATGGAACGTGTTTAGCCTTATACATAGCCAAAATCTTCCCTCTACATAAAGTAATACAATAAACTTCGATTTTGAAGTGGTTGCGTATTGGAAATCAAAATTTAAAAAAAAACAAATTCAGAAGTCACATATGTGTCCTGTGTTTTTCTCCAGTAAGTATGGCTATGGAGCTTTTGAATGATTATTCATTTCACCCACTGTCTTTTAAAGCTTTGTTTGATTAAAATGTTCCCCTTGAAATGTAATAGAGTAACCTGTCAAACTGTCTACATTGCACCATATCATTTATCTTAGCAAAATGTGCTGATGGATGCCCCCAGCTAATTAGAAAGATGATTCAAAGACCATATCCCAACAACTCAGAAAATCCACCTCAACTATTTTTTTCTAAGTTAATCATTGGTTTGAGAAATACATATATTATTTAAGGGCTAAATTCCCCCTTCCTGTAATAAAAAACATAGAAATCTATATTGGTGTTAGATTTTTGTATCTATAGTTCTGATTAAACTTTTCCATTTATATACATTGCATCCTTAGCCACATAATTCACATTTAAAACATAAAGTTACACAGTGTTCTTGTTTACCTATTTTTTTACCCTGAAGCTTATGAATTATTTTTAAACCAATTAAAAGTAGAAACCAGGCTCGGCGCCTGTGGCTCAACGGACTAAGGCTCCAGCCACGTACACCTGAGCTGGTGGGTTCGAATCCAGCCCGGGCCCGCCAAACGACAATGATGGCTGCAACCAAAAAATGGCTGGGCGTTGTGGCGGGCACCTGTAGTCCCAGCTACTTGGGAGGCAGAGGCAGGAGACTCGCTTGAGCCCAGGAATTAGAGGTTGCTGTGAGCTGTGATGCCACAGCACTCTATCCAGGGTGACAGCTTGAGG
>CAUYRH010123189.1:0-15440 GCA_963574655.1 Perodicticus potto
ATAAATAAATACATAAAAATAAAATAAAATAAATTAGCTCTATTGTGATATAATTCACATACCATACAATTCACCCATTTAAAGTATCTGATTCAATGGCTTACAGTATAGTCATAGAGTGCGTATGTACACCACAACTAATTTTAGAACACTTTCATCACCCAGACAAGAAACCCCATACCTCTTAGTTCTTACCTTGCCCCCTTCCCTGAACTTCCTGAAACATAGCCCCAGGCAAATACTACCTTTTTTTTGTTTTGATGAACTTGTCTACTCTGGGCATTTCATATAAATAGAATCACACAATATGTGATGTTCTGTAATGGATTTCATATCATGTAGTTTTTAAGGTTCATCTGTGTTGTAGCATGAATCAGCACTCCAGTCATTTTTATGATAGAACAATATTCCATTGTACCGTGTCCTATTTATCCATTCATCAATTGATGAACGTCTGGGTTGCTCCATTTTTTGGCTATCGTCAATAATACTGCTATGAAAGCAGGATGGTTTCTGAGATCGATCTGAAAGCTGCCTGCACCTTTTTCTCTTCTACATAGTCATTAAAAATAAAAGGTGACTTGGATGTTTCTAAATCAGAAACTATGACACAAAAAGTTGAGGGATTTTTGTTAGCAACTCTACAGAATTTATTATGACCACTGTCATTTAGTTAACTATCTGCAATTATTTATATAATGTTGGTCTTTTCCCCCATCTGTGAGCTCCGTGAGGACAAGGACTGTGTTGAGTTTTCCGGTTGCTATATTGCACGGTCATTGGCATTTCTTGAGTAATTTTGTCTATCCCCAACCTCAGAATAGCCTCTCAAATTCCCCATTTCTAAAAATGGCATTTCTGTTATCTCAATAACTTGAGATCCAGATCACAGTCATATTTAACTCTTCTCTTTTTCACTTCTCCCCTGATATCTCGTAAGTCAGCAATTTTATTATTATTATTATTATTATTATTATTATTATTATTATTATTATTATTTTTAGAAACAAGATCTTGCTCTGTTGCCTAGGTTGGAGTGCAGTGGCATGATCATAGCTCACTACAACCTCAAACTCCTAGGCTCAAATGATCCTCCCACCTCAGCCCCCAGCCTCTCAAGTAACTTGGACTACAGGCATGTGTTGCCATGCAGAGCTAAGTTTTAAATTTCTTTTTGGAGAGATTAAATTCCTTTTGATACATTTCTGAAGCTTATTTCAAACTCCTGGATTCAAGTGATCCTCTTGCCTCAGCCTCCCCAAGTCCTAGGATTACAGCCATAAGCCACCAAACCAGGCCAACAACTTTTTTTCTTTGCAGTTTTTAGCCGGGGCCAGGTGTGAACCCACTACCTCCAGTATATGGGGCCGACACCCTACTCCTTTGAGCCACAGGTGCCTTCCTGGCCAACAACTTTTTTGAAACTTTGTTTAAAGTGATTCTCTTAGCATTTGTATGTCCATTTTCTGTTCTACATCACTCAATCTAGACCTTCACACTTTTCCTAACTGCCTTCCTTCTCCCCTACTTCTAGGCTATTTCGTGGAGAGTTTTCAAAGTACTCTTCACACAAAACCAATCCCATTACTTCACTTCCCTCTTTATAAACTCCCAATGGTTTCCTATTAGCCATAGACTTGAAGTCCTCACC
The DNA here is from genome assembly GCA_963574655.1 of Perodicticus potto. NCBI lineage: Eukaryota > Metazoa > Chordata > Mammalia > Primates > Lorisidae > Perodicticus > Perodicticus potto. The sequence goes on from CAUYRH010123189.1 coordinate 1,652, forward strand.
CCCAAGTTGGAAGAATTCCATAACTGATTCCTGATGTTACAAGGCAAGTGGCTGCTTCAGTCTTTCCTTCCTCCTGTTTATCAGAAGATGGACTCTGCCTACCTGGTCTATTGGATTGGAACTGGATAATATATTATATCAACTGCTTAACATTGTCTAGGGAGACAACTCCTTGTGATTTGGAGCATTTTGATGGCCGGATTTCTTCACATCAATCAACACAAAGACACATTTGATTCATTAATGTCAAATCAGTGCATTCCAAACTAAAACGTACTTACTTTGGCTTTTTAAAAAATCTTTTCTCAAAGCTGGGCTAGTCATAACAACATTTAGTAAAAATATAAAACCTGCATATTGTACCCCATGATTGCATTAATGTACATAGCTATGATTTAATAAAAAAAAAAGAAAGAAAAAGTTCCCCTAACTGTATCAAATAAAGTATGTCATTAAACTTTAGAGTGAACTAAATGAATAGGGTTTTGAAAAAAAAAATTATCTGTATGCAGAAACTTCCTGCTTTCCTATCATAGAGAGGATCATTAATAAATCTCCTACACACTGTCTTATATAAGCTCATATCTTCTATGGTTCATGCTATAATACCTTGTATATGGTAATAGTAAAGATATAAAGAGAATTTGATTGCTCTCCTTAGGGAAGAATCTCTCTTTCCAATCCCCTAAGCTGTAAAAGTTTGCTTTTGTAAGATGAATAATTGGATCACCCATTTGGGTTTGGAGATGACACTCTCACTTCAAGGGGCACATTGAAGTGAGATAATCAAAGGTAATTCCTTACTTTCCATGAGAGAGCTTGGCTTAGTCAACTGCCCCAGCTTCTGTTTGTTTGGGGGTGCACAACATTACCACTTTGGCATTAGAGCTAAATTATGTGGGGCAGTATCAGAGAGTTGTGATGGGAACAGGAGACCTGTAACTGATATCTAAAAAAGGATATGGGAATGAATAGACAGGTTCAAAGAGAATTTAATGGATTAAATTGAGGCTGTTTTCCATGTGGCATGCAGTTAAAACTCTCCCCTGTTTGCTCACAAAATTTTTAATGAAATCTACATTACTTGCTAATTTTTTGTGAGGTAATTTGCTCTTATGGCTTAAGACTATGCTGAATTAGCCCCCAAGGTTTATACAAGATGATAACAGAGACTGCTTGGTCTCTGGTAGGACAACCATGTAGGCTTTGTGTGTATTTTAAGTAAATATGCATCTAATTAACTTGCTTTTCATATCTTTCTACAAAGCTGATATTCCCCTTTTCGGGTGAATTGTAGCAGGAGTATTCAAAGATAACTTGCTGATTAAAGAGGAATGTGCTGTTAATTCTAACTTGTCTTTAAAGGAGGGAGAAAATTTTCTTAGGCACCTTTTGGATATCCTCTTAGTTTTCACATTTAATCTCACTAAATCTTTACAATCCTGTCAAGTAAATACTATTAGTATTATCCTGATAATTACCTTCATTTCCTAGATGAGAAAACTAAGGCTCAGTAAATTGAAATAATTTTTGCAGGTATGTATCACTAGGAAATAATAAATTTGGAATTCCAACCTGCATTTGTTTTGTTCACCCCAAACTTCTTTCTGACCTCTACTATGAATTTCCATTTGAGAAAGAGAAAGAGAGAGAGATTGATTTTTCTCAGAGAAATTATGTATTAGGAGAATCCGATGATCTGGTATTGTATAACTCAAGTTCCTTAATGTTCTTGTCTGTCTTATACAATTTATGTTCCTATTATAATATTAATAGGAACATAATTTTGTGTCAGTGATTGCCAGTCCTGGGCCAGTTTAGGTTGTTATACATAATGTTTCTCAACTTTCAAAGAGTCTGGTTGGATTTTGAACTATTATGAAGTAAATTAAAGCTGTTAAATTGATCTGCTAACTTGAGGAACCACCCTCTAAACTCTCTATGATTTGTGTGCCACAAATTAATAGCCTAGCTTTTCTTTTGCTGCCACAAAGATGGTATCCTTTCCTCATTCCTAATTATTTCATTTTTATCAGTAGAGAGTTGCAGATGAACCCCTTTCCCATTTTCTTTAACAACCAGCTGTCTTCAGATTCACTGCATGAGAGCCCACCTTAAAAGTTAGAGCTTACAATAATTGTGCACATTGAATATATTAGGTTGCTTGGTGGCAAATTACTGTCTTTCAACATTACATTGAAATAGCAACATGGAAAACTGGATTTTTATTTCAATTCTCAATGATGACAATTGATTCCTTCTTCTGAGATAGATTATTGGTTCAAAAGTTACAGGGATATGAAATTGGGTACTTCTGGTTACAAGAGAAAGTCATCAACCACTGGGGATCATTCAAGAATCACAAGTCAAGGTTATCAGAAGACCACTATGCCCTAATTGTTCATTAATAATATGTAGTCCTGTAAAAAAGCCATTTTCAGAAGCCAACTACCACCAAAGCAGTGGTGGGCTTTGTGATTAGTTTATTTGAAAATTGTTCTTAGAAGTCTTGAGAAAAGAATCAAACTTCTTTAGCAATTAGTGTGCTATTGATTCAAGTCAGATTTAGTTTTCTTTTAAATGTACAATGGATTAGACGGTATAGGAACACCTATTGATTAGGTTTACTGGAATAAAAATTTTCCTTCCAAGATAAATTGGTTAAGATGAGTATAATTGTGATAGATATGTTACTAAGTTCAATGTAAGCATTTCACATTGTATATCAAAGCAGTACCCTGAACCCCATAAATGCATCAATGTACAAAGTTATGATTTAATAAAAAATAATTAAAAAACAAGAAAGAAAGAAAAATAGGCCAAGTCAATACATAGATTTTACTTGTCTATGTAAAGATCATTGTTTTACTGATTTTGGAGGGCCCATTCTTGCTTAGTTACTGTTCAAGAGTTCTTCTCTGGGTCTAGAAATGTCACCATCTCTAGACTTGTGACAACCTCCCTTATCTTGACTCAGCTGGGTTTTTAGTTTCATTCAAGGTGGTTCTTACCAGGCACTATTAGAGGTGACACGTTTCCCCAATTGCTTGGGAAACGTTTAAGCTGTGTATGTTTTAGGAATATAAACTCCAGAGAAACTTCTTTTCAGCTACATCTACACACACACTTGGGATCAGTCACCTTCAGGAGACCTAATGGGGTTTTTGTTACACCTGTGCATTCCACAAGTCAGTTGAGCCCCTCCAGCCTCTCATAGACCTCTCAAGATTTGTTTAAGTTTCCTGGGGCTCCACTTTCCACCCAGTCTCTAAATTTCACGCAAGCCTCCCCTCAGCGAAGCCAGACACAGAATCATCCAAATGTAGAATGTAGCCCCTTTCCCCTGATTCTTTCCCCAAACCCATTCACTCAAGAAATATGTTCATTAGCTATTAACTATAGCTGTTAGCCAAGTAGTCATTGACTGTCCAAGATGTGGAGAATAAAAGCACGTTCTAACAAATAATTCCCAGTCATGTAAAGATTTTGTACTACTTTATTTCTTTTGTCCTCAAATTGAAATTTGTCTTTCTTCTTATATTTTATGAAGCAGTTTCTAACAAAGAGCTTCCATAATTCTGTAATGACTTGCTTAGCCAAGATGTAAGTTTTGTGTAGAGGTTAAGTATGTGATATCTCACAGAGGCACTCAGATTTTTCTCAGCTAACTAATGAAATGCAAATGAAATAATTATATGGAAAATGAAAAAAAAATTTCAATGTGAATTTGACTTATAGACCATATCTGATCCAAGGGTAATGATTCATTATTTTAACAAATAGTATGCAATATATATATATATATATATATATATATGTATATATATATATATATATATATATATAATGAAGTTGTGGGTAACACTTTATCCATTCTACAAAGCATTTGCTTTTGAATAAAAGCAAATGGATAGAGTGTTACCCGCAACTTCATTTCTGGGTTTTGTACATTCTAAAAAGAATCATTTTGATTTAATGAAAGCAACAGTAAAAATCAAGTCAATTTAATATCAATTATAAAACTAATCTTTTAGAATGCGCAGAATGAGAAATATGCGCTTTTATTTTTGTTTTTGATCACTAAAACAAACTGATTGTAAGTTGCATAGACTAAATTATAAGTGAAGATTTAGCAGGAAATTGAGATTACTAGCGAGCGAAAAGAAAACTCTTCTGTGGCCAAAGAATTTTTTTCAGTGCCGTTTAGCTGAAATGTTATACACATAAAGGCCCAGTGTATTTTGGCAACTCTGAGATTTACATCTTTTGCTATTTCATTTTAAAATTAAAATATTCAAATATGCCTTTTATCTGCCTTTTCAGCCATCTACTTTCATTCCCTACAATATGCCCTAGACACGGTGAACTTGGTTGCCTACAGAATGAATTAATGAATCTTTTATGTCAATGGGAGTTGATTAACAACATTTGTGACATTTTCAAATCAATCCTCCTATGTTCTCCAATTATGGCCTCATTGTGGTTAGGCACCATCCTGGGGGAAAAAACAAAGGGTGGGAGGAAATCAACATACTGAAACAACTGACTTCAGAAAGGCAAATTAATAAAGGGAAGTGTATCTAAACTATGTTTTCTGTTGTTGTTTGTTACATAAAATGCAGAATGCAAATGTATGTTCTTTAAGTGTCTTGGCTGTCCTTCAAAAATGTGAGTTATTCTGCCAGAAGGCAAAAGTTCTTTCCTGCAAACTCTGTGCCCATAGCTAGTTTAGATCAATTTAGTTGTTTGTCCAACACGAGGACATTTTTAATCCTTAAAGTCAGTAGCATTCGTGCAGCCAATGAACTAACAATTAACAACATTAAAATATCACAATGATGAAACTGTAAGATGATTTTCGATGAAGGATATTTAATGCTATAGCCAGTTTTCGAATTACATAAATAAGGCTAAAATGTGTGTAATAATTATGTATTATGAAATGTTTTATAATATATAACACATGTATAAGAACATAATGAATATTTAGGCTGTACAGTGCTCACTTTGGCAGCACATGGACTATAGGTTGTATAATTATATAATTAAAATATAATTATATATTAAATATTTCATTATATTATATAGTATGCTATATAGTATATTATCATATATAGTTTAATAATATGTAGGGCATATAATATATAATTGTATACTAATATTAAGGCAAATCTTAGCACTAGTTTCTGGGTGACCCTGAACCACTCACTCACTTTTTTGGCTCTTCCTCTCTGTTAACTAAGGCAGTTGGACTAGATGCTCCAAAGTGCTTTGATTTGACAATTTATTATGAAAGCCATCAAGGAGACATGCTGATAATTATCAATTGAATCCTTTTTAAAAAGCGCATTTTCCCTCCTCAGCCCCTCTTCCTCTCACTGTGTTTAGCTATCTCCAACAGGTTAGCGAGGACATGCTGATATTTTGTGATTCTTCACAAGAATGTCACCAAATTTTCATTATGGTGTAAAATTTATTTTTCTTGTAACTGAGAATATATACTATGTTTTATGACAAGCCAGATGAAGCATTTTCAGCAGTCCTTAGAACAAGGTTAAGCTAGAGTTTGCCAAAAATGTGAGATAAAAGGAGAATCATTATGCCAAGTGGGTGACGGCTGTCAGATGTGGTAGCCATTAGTCACATTAGTTAGCTGGCAGTAGTGAACGGTGTGCACCAAATTTTGAAGACTTGGTGCAGAAAAGGAAAATGGGTAAAATGTGTCATTATTCATTTTTATGTTGATTATACATATTTTGAAATGAAAATCATTTTTGATATAGTGCATTAAATACAACATATTGTCAAATTATTTTCACCTGTTTCTTTTTATCTTTTTGAAAATATGGCTACTAGAAAAGTCCAAATCCCATAAGGGATTCTCACTTCTCTTTTGGACAGCAGTGGTATGGAGTCACGTGTTAATCAGAACATGAAAGACCACCTTATAATATGTAGGAAAACATGGTCAAGTCAATAAAATTTCCAACAGCTGCATAATGCTAACGGTGTTTCAACAGAAATATGGATAAACTGTAGCCAGGACTCTCTTAATGTCATTTATGCCTTATTTGGTCTTATTCTAAGTTTTTAAAAACCTTTCTTTGTGTATCTTCCTAGATAAGGAAACAGAAGGCCAGCAGGCAATGTCTCTTTCCGATTCATGTTGAAGCTCTGAATATTCCTTTTTTGCATCTTCAGTGACACTTTGGACTTCCGCTTCAGTACATATGCTTAACTCTCAGGATTGATTGGAAGTGAGAGATAAAGGGTCCAAGCATGTTCAGAATGTGCATTAACTCTTTGAGGGCCAGTGGTTATAAAGTCCCCACTGTGCTCCGGTTTTCAGCCTCGCTTCTGCCCTCTCCTTTGTTCCATGCTGGAAGACCTCAAGCCCAAACATCTGTTTTGAAGTGCTATGCTTCTTTCTGGAAAACAGTACTTTTTAAAATTCCCAATTGCTTATTTCCTCCTTATCATCCCCAGATGTTTTGTCCCTCTCCCCCTTTTTTTCTTATTTTAATAATTGTACAAACCCCGGAAGAGCTGCTGGCAGATTTTCCCCCCTTTCAATTCCCACCAGGAATTCTACCTCTACTCTCTGCCCATCTTTCAGCAGATTCCAGCCGAAGTCCAGGAAGAATCTGGAAGCCTGGGGGAAGGAGGTGGGCAGTAATTTATCTTTTACAATAGATAAGGGTCTCCTTGGGACTATAGTATCCAGGCACATAGAGCTATAGAGAGAGAAACTACGTTTCATGACCATAGAGGAAAGGATTTTTGTTGCTGTTTTATTTGTCTACTATTAAAAAATGAAGCAAGAGGCATCAAAATTTATATTTTTAAGTAATAAAATCTTATTATTTGTATTTCGAAAGAAGAAAGGTAAGAGCACATGAACCAGCTGTGACATTTATATGACAAGAACCCACGACAACCCTCATATGCATTATAAATACATAATAATAGTGTAACGGATTTTCACATTGTAGTTTTCCCGGGGTTTTCACCCACAGGTATGGAAGGATAGAAGCAGCTGGGAGTGTGAGACCCTCAAGGTGGAATAGGGTGAGGCCTGGAGTTTAGTTTTGATATGACTTTGAAAAAAAGTGATATAAATTGTTTTTCTTCTGTTACTTTATTGACACTTGGCTCTGATTTTGTGTCATTTTGGTTTTTCACATAAATCATATGTTCTTGGTGGCAACATTCCATTTACACTCATTTCATCAAAGGAAAAACAAACCGGGCGGCACCTGTGGCTCAGTCAGTAGGGTGTCAGCCCCAAATACCGAGGGTGGCGGGTTCAAATCCGGTCCCAGCCAAATTGCAACAAAAAATAGTCAGACCTTGTGGCGGTCTCCTGTAGTCCCAGCTACTCGGGAGGCTGAGTTAAGAGAATTGCCTAAGCCCAGGAGTTGGAGGTTGCTGTGAGCTGTGACAACACAGCACTCTACTGAGGGCGACAAAGTCAGACTCTGTCTCTAAAAAAAAATAATTAAAACAAACAAAAAAGGAGAAACAAATCCAGAGAGGTTCAGTCTTTCATCCAAGGTCACACTGCTGGTCAGTGATAGACGAAGGGACAGAGTTCAGGTCCTGTGCTGAGATGGAGTGGAGGCGTGTCCGGGAGTCAGCCCTCGGCATAGCTGGTCTCTAAGGACGCACCCCTAGCACGTCCATCATTTGTATTTCAACTGTATGTCTGTTGTTACAGGAAACTACGGCTAGACTTACTGACTATTGTGTGTGACCTCTCCTGTGCTCTGGTTTTGGCGTGTTGAGGAAGAGGGGACATATTTCTGAGGTAGAGGAGGTCAAGCTGGCCTGGGGTGAGGAGGCTGAGGTGAACAAGCTGCTTTGCCCTCTGGGACAGAGAGACAGACACAAGCTGGGCACCCAAGGCTGGTGCAGCTTTGTTCCCCTGGCAGTGAGGGTGGGAGCCAGGGGAATATCAGAAAAGGTCTTCTAAGTTACAGTGTGAGTTTTCCCACTCTTGAATTGGAAAAAGAAAAAAAAGAAAAAGCAGAAAATCTCTATGAACTCTGTAGCGATTTAGAATCCAAGTCCTCCCTGCGAAAAGTTGAATAAAGAGGGATTGATTTGACTTTCGCCGAGAAAGCAGAGAGATGTGGTCGTGGACATGACCGATGATATGATTAGGATTTTCATTCATTTGTTCTTCCATTCAACAAATCTTCCCTGAGTGCCCATCATGGGCAAGGCCTGGATAGCAAGCAATCTGATTCAGAGGCGACATCTACAGGAGATGGGAAAGAGATTACAGTTAACTGGGAGAAATAAGGAGAGGAAAATACATACCAAGGTGGGGAAGAAGCAAGGTAGCAGGCAGACCTGTGGAATGATTCCAGTGGTTCTCAACCTTCCTGACGCCATGATGTATTTTCATTGTTACAAAGGGGTCGCGACCCACAGGTTGAGAACTGCTGAACCACGGAAGTGAGGATAGCCAAGAACTTGGTTGGACACTGACCAAGTAGAGATAATGGTCTCCATCAAAGCACCACGCCACTGCATTCCTGGTTTCCCTGGGCAAAGGTCTCTTTCTTCTCTTATGGCAAGCTCAGTATGACAAAAACGGCACGAACATCAGGTAGGCAGTGAGGAGTGAGGGCCACACGTGGGCTGCTTCCTGCCACAGAAGAGGAGGGCCGGAGAGAAGTTTCTGAAGGTTTGGATCACAAAGAATGAAGGGAATATTAAAAGGTTAGTTATAGCCTGCCCACTTGAGAGGGAGACTCAACTGATTAGAGCCCCAACCAGTGGCTTATTACCCTCCCGAGGGTTTCTGTCCTCCCTTCAGTCCAGCATTTGATAAGCTGACTTTTCCAGCACCCCTTCTGCCATGCCCCTCTTCTGGGCACTCAGCGCTCACTCACACGGTGAGTGGACTCGTTGTGTCGTGACTTTGGATGCACAGTGCCCTCAGGGTGATCTCCTCCCTGGTACACGTTGATCTGATCTTCCTCACGACACATTCACAAGAGCGTCATCGTGCTTTGTTTCATCAGAGAGAAACCGAGAGGACCAGCTTGACTCAATAGTTCTGAAACCGATCCTTTGGACACCAGCCTCAAATGCATTTAAGTATCTCTGCGTCTAATTTAAACCTCTTATTTATAGTTCTGAGGGTTTGTATCAGTTGCTTAATTGCTGGAATGAGTTACCAAGGATGACTAGATCTCTGTCCTTTGAGATCTTCACAAAGAGAATAATCTACTGTGTGTTTTATGTGTGGATTTCTTTTGCCTAAAGATTTATTTCCCATTCTATTCTACAGCTTTTAGTTGTGCTAAAAGGAATGATTCCTAATGGTCTCCAGTTTTTTTTATTTTTATTTTTTCTGTTTTGCTCCTAAACTCTGATTTTGTCACCAGAGTAAGATTCTTCATGATCTTACTCAAAGAAGAGAAAACAGTCTCAAATGAAAGAATCCCACTAAATTTTCAATTGCAGAGATCCCAGGAGATCCTCAGCTCACATTTTAAGAGAGTGTGGATTTTGCAGAATAGGGTGACTTATGGTAGCTCTTTTAAAACCATCAACAGAGAAAGGAATGAATACATCAGCAATCCACAAAAATATGTCCTGGTTAGTCATTAAACAGCCGACATAAAATATGAACTGTTCTTTCTTTCTCCATCTGATTCATGTTTACACTTCATGGTCCCTGTTAACTTTTTTACATTCACTGCGCTATGAGTGATGAGTCACCATTTGAATTGATAGTTCTTGCAGACAGAATTAAAGCTGCATTGATCTTAGAGACATTCATTTCGGGTCCTCCGTGGACAGTGAAGCTCTGAGAATGTGAAGTGAGAGCTCCCAGAGGCTGCAACTCGTTTTTCTTTGCAACATGTTGATTGTCCGGATGGCGTTGTTTGGCAGGGGGTTGGGAGGGGGGCTGGAAGTAGAAATAGAGACACAGAGGGAGGTCACGGTTTGACATGTGGGTGTAGGCGAGGTCATCAAGGGAGCGGACACAGCAAGGAGGAGAAAGCTGAGGACAGGCTCTTGGAGAGCACCCGCTTGTGGGTGAGGGGACCGGAAGTGCAGGAAGAGAGGAAAGAGCATGGGCAAGAGGTTACCACATCCAGGGAGGAGTGAAGGCAACAGAAAGCATGGTCCACAGAGCCAAATGCAACAGAGATGTTTGGCAAAACTGCTGTCAAAGTGTCTCCAGATGGTGGTGATTATAAGGACTTAGGTGGCTTCTGAGAAAGTGGCTGCAGGATAGCCCTGAAATGGAAACCACACTATAGATGCTCAGGTGTCCAGGAAGAAGAATCCAGATTAATCTTTCAATAAGTTCAATGCTGAAGGAAGAGAAGAGAGAGTATGGGAGCTGAAGTTCACGTAAATGATTTTGCTTTTTAAAAATGGAGGTCATCTACCTGCTGAGCATCTGTGGGGAAGGAGCCTCTAGAAAGGGAAACCAAGGGAGCAGGTAGGGGGATTACCGAAGGAGCTGGAAAGAAATGGGTTCACAACAAATGAGGAGAATCTATCCTCGGAAGGACATAGATATGGATGAAGATAAGGGGATCCCCAAATATACACACAACCTCATTGTATAAAATTCAGACAGCACCACAGCACAATAGCCAAGGGCAGGGAAGCCAGAGTCAAGCCGCCAGGGATCCAGCGATGGCTTTGCCCTAACTAGTCTCATGACCTCCAGCAAGTTAATTGGTCTCAGTTTCTAAGCTATCCAGCGTCTGGCACATAGGAAACACTTGTAAATTCATGTGAAGTGAAGAAAGGGAATGGGGAGAAACTTGGAGTTGCAGAAGTCCCCAAAGTTTGCAGGAGGCATTTGGCACTTACTTGAGGCAGTTTCCAACACAGTGCATCTCGTGAAAGTTTTTTTTTTTTTCTTGGAGCCAATGTGTGTCTTTATTTATTTTTGTTTGTTTGTTTTGTTTTCCTTTTAACACTTTGTCCAGTGTAGGAAACCAAATCACGGTATCTGGTACCCTTACCGTGGCCCTAAACGTCTCTGTCTGTTCACTGGTGAGCCCCTGGGGTACCGTCAGCCATCATCAGATGCTCACTTTTCAGTCAGTAAAAAGAAATGTACTTGACAAGCTTGGTTATAAAAAACTCTCCAACTCTTAGGAAAATTGAGTTTTAATACTGAAAACTCAAAGACTTTAAATCTGAGTAACATGAACTATTTGAGACAGTAAGAATATAGTGTTATTTGTAGAAGTAAGGAAAGGAATACTCTATGCAGGTGTTCTATACACAAAGCACTTTAGACACTCAGAAAGATAGAAGTGAATAGATGATTCACACTGTGTCTAGAATACTTGGTGGTTCCCTATCATCTTTAAAAAATAGAATCTTGTTTCATCTCCTGTATGCAAATCTAACAGCTCAAACTGATTGGTCCTGCTCACACGGAATCTGGAAATCACTCGGGTCTGGGCCTTACCCCAAGGCCTGCAGCAGCTGCCCTGGTGGTGGAGCTGATCAGTGGGTGGGATGAGGACCCAGGCAAGACACCCAACAGACTCTCCTGCACGGGAGGTGTGAGAGAAGTGTGAGGGAAAGTGAACTAAACAAAGCTGTATTTATCTCACAATGCTCCACAGAAGTATTTTCTTTCCTCCCATAGGCAGATACTCCTAACAGACATTTTCTATTGTTCAAGAACCTTCTCTGACTCCCCAGGGCTTATGGAATCACAGTGGCCATGTACTGAGGCTAGGCTTTTCTTGCTGGCGACTAGCCCTGATGGTTTAGCAGAAATCATTTAAGATAGGAGTAGAATTCAGGAGTAATTTTGTAATGGGGGAGAAAGAATGAAGGCTTCATCAAGGTTCTGGACTGTACTCTGTTCGAGCAGTGACAATTCAAATATTTAAATTTAACATTCAATCCTTTCCATTACCTGGCATTGGTCTAGTACCCCAATCTTATCTCCTATACTGCTCTTATTCAAATGGTCTGTTTGAGGGTCAACTGCTATCTTCATTGTCTCCTGAACTCTGGGTTTTGTTGCCTGTCTGATCTTTTGATTTTGCCATTAAAGGGTCTTTTTGGGTTTTTTTGTTTGTTTATTTTCCTTGAGTTTTTACCTTATTCTACTACTAAAACTGTAGTTAAACCAGTAGCTGATAAACCAGAAAACTGAAAGCAAAATCAAGTTGATAGAAGACAAACAAGGAGACATCCCAGGCAATTTCCCAGAAATGGTGCTGAGGATTTTTAAAAAATTATTATTCCAAATAAAGGTTCATGAAGGGAATGGGGGAGTTGCCTTTTCTTCTGTCTGCTTCTTTCAGATTGGATTTCTCTGGATTTCATCATCAGCCTTCTTCTTTTTTCATCCAATACATCTAATATTCTCTTCTTGGTCAAACTCAGTCAGGCCTAAGGCTGCAGCTAATATTCATTTATCACTGACCCTCAAAACTAGAGGTTCTGCCCTGGTTTTACTTCTAACTTCAAGCCTACATTTATAATGCCAATTTTGATTCCATGCCATCTGTATTTCCTATAAAATCACACCCCCTCTCCCATGCTGCCTCTTGCTCCCTGGGCCACATGCTCAATTTCATATTACCTAGCATGATGGCTGATACTTCTGTCCATCCTGCTCAGAGATCAGAAACCACCCCACTCCTCTACTCTCTGTTCAGTATGGCATGAATCCCTATGATCTAAACAACTCTTGAACCTATCTTCTCTCCCTGTGTTCATCGCCACACCTTTAGAACAGGCCAGGGAAGTTTGTGTTATTAGCCTTCTAATGGGTCTCTGCCCCAGGAGTAATCTGGTGCACACATCTGCTTAAAACCTCTCAAAGAAAGTTCTTAGGAAAAGGAAGAAATCTCTTCTAGATGTGAGCTTTGATGCTTCCCCGATCTGCTGCTGTGCTAGCCAGCAATTTAACACACCTCTGCATCTTTAAGCCCCAAATGGACAAGTGTATTTCACTAACTCTAATGCACCACTGTGTATAAGACGCACCACTCTTTCATGACTCACAAAGAAGGTAAGCAGGGATAGAGGGAGAAGTGCTGTCAGCTAAACTGTGATTTGTCACTAATGAAAATTATTATCTTAACTTCAGAGATATTAAATGGCAGAAAACATGCATGTCTGTGAAGCACGGAAATACAGCTCATGCAGGCGTGTACATGCCATTTCCTCTGTCCAGAATGCTCTTACTTCACTAGGATCCTTTGAGTACAAGGCATATTCTCGTTCATCCTTCAGGATCCCACTCCAAGGTCTTCTTTTTCAGGAAGTTTTCCCTGAACCTGTCTTGACAGAGTCATGAGCTCTGCACCTGAATTTCCTCCATGAAGCTAGTTAGCATGTGACCATGACTGTTTGCTCCTCGCCTCCTCCAACCTAGAGAGCACAGACTGGCTCCTACTCATTTCGCTTCCCTGATTCCCAGCATAGTGTGAGTGAGAGCAGGGGCTTCATTGTGTTTGGAAATGAAGTAACGAGTGTTTCTCTCACTCATATCCTCACTTTACCCTAACCTTGCTTCCTGGATGCACCTTGCTTTAGACTGACCTTTGGGTGACCCTCGATGTGGCCTTGCCCAATGGTTTTGTTTTATTACTGTACTCACCTAGCACAAATGACAGAGTGAGGTGCATCACTAATCGAGCCAGCTAGATCTTAACCTCCTGAGCTAAACATCTAGCACAGCATAACTCTTAATTTATTTTATTTTATTTTATTTTTGAGACAGAGTCTCACTTTGTTACTCTCTGTAGAATATTGTGGCATCATAGCTCACAGC
>CAUYRH010123193.1:0-33562 GCA_963574655.1 Perodicticus potto
CCACCCATCCTCCCCACTTCCCTCCCCTCCCTTGCCCCTTTCCCCATATTCTTGTGCTATGATTGGGGTATAGATTTCGTATGAAAGCTATAAATTAGTTTCATAGTAGGGCTGAGTACTTTGGATACTTTGTCTTCCATTCTTGAGATACTTTGCTAAGAAGACTGTTTTCCAGCTCCATCCATGTAAACATGAAAGAGGTAAAGTCTATATACGAACAATAGCCAAGCTGTAAAAAACAATCAAGGACTCTATTCCATTTACAGTAGTGCCAAAGAAGATGAAATATTTAGGAGTTTACCTGAAAAAGGAAGTGAAAGATCTCTATAAAGAGAACTATGAAACTCTAAGAAAAGAAATAGCCAAAGATGTTAACAAATGGAAAAACATACCATACTCATGGCTGGGAAGAATCAACATTGTCAAAATGTCTATACTACCCAAAGCAATATACAATTTTAATGCAATCCCTATTAAAGCTCCATTGTTATACTTTAAAGATCTCGAAAAAATAATACATCATTTTATATGGAATCAGAAAAAACCTTGAATAGCCAAGACATTACTCAGAAATAAAAACAAAGCAGGAGGAATTATGCTACCAAACCTCAGACTGCACTGACTTATATTTTATTGGGGATTGTCCATTCTTAGGAAAACAGTGGCACACTATACACACCTTTTACATCTTGCTTTTATCAGAGGAGTTTATACAAATATCCCTCATTTCATACCTACTTGGTACTCCACTGTGTAACTGTACCATAGTTTTTTTAACTGTCCCTGGTGGACAGTTTTTTAACTGTCCCTAGCTTACTGCAAGCTAAATAGCTTTGTACAAATGTCCTTTTTATGTCTGTGACAGGGCATCTCAGTGATAGCTTTCTGGCAGTGACATTGCTGCATGTCTAATTTTTCTAGATATGGCCAAATTTCCCTCTATAGGGCTCAGATCCTTTGGCATTGCTACTGGCAATATATGAGAAAAATCTGTTTCCCAAAGCTTTGCCAAGAGAGTATATTGACAAACTTGAATTTTTACCCAAAAAGCACCAAAAAAAAAAAAAAAAGTTAAATTGTATTTCAGTGTCACTTTAACTTTCATTGTTCTCAAGGAATTTTTGTGTTTGTTTCAGGGGCATTTGTTTTCTATTGTTCTTTTTTAATGTAATCTAACTAGTCTTATTTCTTAAAAAATTTTCTATCAGCCTGTTGAATAGTTTCTTTTTGCTTTATAAGGATTTTTTTTGTAATTTATTATTATTATTATTATTATTATTATTATTATTATTATTATTTTGTAGAGACAGAGTCCCAGTTTCTAGCCCTTGGTAGAGTGCCGTGGCATCACACAGCTCACAGAAACCTCCAACTTCTGGGCTTAGGTGATTTTCTTGACTCAGCTTCCGAAGTAGCTGGGACTACAGGCACCCACCACAATGCCTGGCTATTTTCTTGTTGTAGTTTGGCTGGGCCATGTTTGAATCCAACGCCCTCGGTATATGGGGCCGGCTCCCTACCCACTTAGCCACAGGCATCACCCTTTATAAGGTTTTTATATTAGGATTATCAACTTTTTACTTTTATGTAGGTGTTGCCTTTGGAAATGCTGACAACAATCCCATTTTTGTTCCCTTCTAAGTAGATATTTTTTGAGGAGCTGGAATGACCCCCTATTTTTTAATTATCAATTTTGATTAATTTTGAAAGTCCAATAATATTACTTGAAAGTATTTGTCCATGTCTTTGTTAGGATTAAGTATTCTATATTTCAGAAAATGTTTATTAGTTTATAGCATAAAATGTGTGCCCCCTTTCATTGCTTTTAAACACTTCTTTGGGACCTTTATTTTATGTGTACCAGATTATCTTTTCTGTCTCCTAAATTTGTCATTTCTCTCATATTGCTTGATATTTTCTATTTTGTTATTTTTATTTAAAAATGTCTTTTTCATATTCTCTTTTATGTGAGATTATTTTTGGTATTGATTTGCTGTTATATTTCTCTTAACGTAATTTTCACTTCTAAAATGACATATTTTCTTCTTTATTCAGTTCTATCAGCTCTCTTTTAAGATCTTTATTTTGTCTAATCTCGATTGAGAATTTATAACTCTTGTGTATGATGTGATTTCTTAACTTTTATCATTTTTGAAATTTTTAATTGCTTTTGAAATAATAGGTTAAAGGGTTTTATTTGTTTGCTTGTAATGCTTTTAGGGGTTATCATATATTTCTATTGCAAATTCATTCAACCACTTTTTATATTTTTTATATTTCAATCAGATGGATTTTGTTACATTCTTAAGAAGAGAAGTGAAACTAGGATAGCTTACCCTTCTAATGTTGTTAATGCAGAGTATTAACAAGTTCTCTAGTTTTTAAGATTTTCTTTACCTGCTTCCCTCAGGTTATGTGTCTGATGAAACTCAATCTTGCTTACATTATGACACTTTGAACACTGTTTCTTGTAAGGTTGCAGGGTAAAAAGAGCATGAGCAGCCAGGGTACTTCCTTCAACCTCTTCTATAAGGCCCTAATCACCTCTCCAAAGCCCCACTGCTTAATACTATCACAGTGGTGATTAAGTTCCAACATATGGCTTTTCAGGGGCACATTCAGACCATAGCAACAGTTTCCATTATTATTTCTACATCATGGTAAAGAAACTGAGGCCTAAGGAAGTGAAGTGCTTTTGTGAAGTGGGCTGTTAGGTGTATCTCAGGGTGGTTCTGATTTGCATTTCTCTAATGATTAGGGATGATGAGCATTTTTTCATGTTTTTGTTGGCCAGTGGTCTGTCATCTTTGGAGACATTTCTGTTTAAGTCTTTTATCCACTTTTAAAAGGGATTGTTTGCTTTTGTTTAGTAATTTGAGTTCTCCATAGATTCTACTTATTAGCTTTAGAATGTTCACTGCAGCTCAATTCACAATTGCCAAGATGTGGAAGCAACTCAGTAGACCATCAAACCATGAGTTGATTAACAAACTGTGGTAGATGTTTACCATGGAATACTATTCAGCCATAAAAAGATGGAGACTTTGCGTCTTTTGTGTTTAACTGGATGGAGATGAAAAACACTCTTCTTAGGAAATTATCACACGAATGGACAAACAAGCATCCAATGTACTCAATACCAATATGAAACCAATACATAAACAACTACACACTCACATGAAAGAAAACCACAAGTATAGTCTAGTGAGGGGTTGGGGAGAACAAGGAGGGGAATAGAGAGGGTGATTGGCAGGGTCTTACCTCAGGTGCACTATGTGAGAGTGTTCAGCACGCCCCCTGGGGGAAGGATTCAACTATAACTCTAACTTGACCTTAGACACAAAAATAATGTAACCTAAACATTTGTACCCTTATATTTGTCTAAAATTTTTTAAAAAGTGAAGTGACTTATCACATACTACTATAACGTGACTAAGCCTGTATATGAACATAGGTTGCTGATCTCCAGTGTTTTGTTTTTTATTTTTGATTCCTGCTTAATGCCTTCTATTATCCAACAGTTGAAACTTGTTCCCATAGACCTTAACATCTGTGGATGGACGGCTAGACTCCTGTCTGAAGCTCTGCCACATTTTCCTTCTCATATTTCAGTGTAGTGTTTATTAGTAGGTCTGTATTCAGAATCTTGTGTTCTAGTTTTCAGTTGGTCTGCCTTGCACCAACATCACACTCCTTTAAGTGTTATTTTAAAAGTTTAAACATTTGGAAGTTTTTGAAGATTGGAAATGTAAGCAGTTAAGCTTTGCATTTATTTTTAAATAAACAAGGCTCTCAATAACTGCATTTTCAAGTAGATTTCAGAATCAGTTTGTCAATTTCCACCAAAGCAGACCCTGTTAGCATTTAGGGTTGTATTGAGTCTATATGGAAATTTGCAAATAATTAATATTTTGCAATACTGTGTTGTATACATGTTCTTGCAAATATTTAATGAAGCAGTAATACAACTCTGAAACAAATTTTGCTGAGAGAAAAATAAAGACAATAGTTTCTGATTCATGTGACTTGATACCATAATATGAAAAAGAAATTATAAGAGAGAAGAATTTACAAACTACTTTCTTTCGTGAACTGTCTTATTTTTGTAGTTAATATTTAACATGATAAATTAATTTCATTCAACAATGTGATTCTGTAATATAAAAAAAAGGAGAAAAATCAGTTCATGATCTCAACAGGTATAGAAAGAGAAGTTGTTAATCTATAATATGATATATACCACGTTTTTTAAACCACTCATCAGTTGGTGGGCATATAGGTTGGTTCGATATTTTTGCAATTGTGAATTGTGCTGCAGTAAACACGCAGGTCCAGATGTCTTTTATAAAATCACTTATTTTCCTTTGGGTACATCCCTAGTAGTGGGATTGCTGGACTGAATGGTACATCTGCTTTTAGTTCTTTGAGAAATCTCCACAGTGTTTTCCATAGTGATTGCACTAATTTGCATTCCCAAGAACAGCATATAAGCATAAACATTCTATTTTCACTGCATTTGTGCCAATATCTGTTGTTTCTTGGCCTTTCAGTAATGGCATTTTGACAGAGATAAGGTGTTCATTGTCTCACTGTGTTTTAAAATTGCTTTTCTTGGATGGTTATTTATGCTAAGCATTTTTTAACATGCTTTTGGCTATTTGTATATCTTCTGTTGAAAAATGTCTTTTCATATCTTTTTCTCACTTTTTAAATGGAGTTATTGTATTTTTTTTCTTGCTGATTTGTTTGAGTTCCTTGTAGCTTCTGGATATTGGCCATTTGTTGGAAGCTTAGTTTGCAAATATTTTCTCCCAACCTGTAGGCTGTCTCTTTACTATATTGATTGTTTCCTTTGCTGTGCAGAAGGTTTTTGGTTTAATTAAGTCTCTTTTTTATTTTTGTTGTATTTGCTTTTGAAGTCGAAGTTATAAATCCTTTGCCCGGGCTAATGTCCAATTTTTGTTTTCTTCCAGATTATCCAGGTCTTACATTTAAGTTTTTAATCCATCTTGTGTTCATTTTTGTGCATGGTGAGAGGTTGGGATCTAGTTTCATTTCTTTTCATGTGACTCTCCACATTTTCCAGCACCTTGTGGTGTATAAATACCATGGGATACTACTCAGCAATTAAAAGTAATGAAATAATGTCTTTGCAGCAACTTGGATGGAATCAAAGTCCATTACTCTAAGTGAAGTAACCTAGTTACTTTACACAAACGAAATATTTCATGTTCTCAATTCTAAGTGAGAGCTAAGCAATAAGTGTCCATAGTCATACAGAGTGGCTTAACACACACTGAAGACTCAGAAGGGGAGAGTGGAAGAGATGTGGAAAGAATAAATACTGAGTTTCACCTGGAATAACTATAGTGTGTACAATTCAAATGACAGGTAAATTGAAAGCCTAGATTTCTCCATTACGAAATTTATCTATGTAACAAAAACCTGCTCCCTAGATCCATTTATACTCCCTAAAACCATTTAAATAAAAAAATGAAAGAAAAAACAGATAAAAAATTAAAAAAATTAAAAATGTACAAATGTTAAAATTCAGAAATGGTGTATAAGCACCACTCTTTCTGATAACCAGAGTGCCTTTGCTTGTCTGTCTAAAAATATGAGAGCAAAACCCATCAGCTTATTTTTGTATGGCCAAGCTGATGAGCAAATGGGTTGCTGAATTAACAGTCACTTTTATCACGTCTTGTCCTTGAAAAGCTATTTTTAGCCATGCAAATATAGACTCAAGTATAGACGCAATTCCTTGAGAAAGTATCTACTAATACGGACAACATGAAAATATTTAAGGAAAGAAAAAGTAAATTTCTCCAATGCTGTGGAATGTGAACAAATTGTTATTGCTACCCGCACCATCAACTTATGAATTGTACCCATTTTTTTTTGTTTTGTTTTGCAGTTTTTGGCTGGGGCTGGGTTTGAACTCGCCACCTTCAGTATATGGGGCCGGCGCCCTACTTATTTTGAGCCACAGGTGCTGCCCTGAATTATACCCATTTTTTTAGCATTTCTGTTGCTCACAGTCTGGAGTTATGCCTTTTGGCTGGCTGGTTTGATAAAATACATTCACCCTTGAGAGTGGCCTCAGAGACAGAACCCAATGGCAACACTACAAAAATCCCAGCAGGCACAGGACAATGGAGATTTAGTTAGTGGGATGTCTACTTTTAGTGTCCAAATCCGATAACTGGAATGCATGTAAAAATAACTTTATTTGTGCAGTTTAATTCTTTCAGTCTCCAAGCTTTCCAGTTCAAATGAGAAATATAAACAGATTTGAAATAGTACAGGTAAAATGAGAAATAATAATTTTCAAAAATCCAAATTCTCTTTAACGTATCTCTTCAGTAATCGAGCACATGCAAACAATAAGGATTTCTCATTGTGATTGCTGAGTTGGTTAACAATTTTGTGACATAATTTTATAGCATAACCAAGATACAGTTTTATCAGGATTCACAGGATTGGGCCATATTACAGTACACTGAAAAAACAGAAATAAATATCTTCAATAATTATAACTTTTTGTCTCAGTGATTTTTGCTCTGTTATCATAAAAAATTCATTTTAGATCTTAATACACTTTTACTGCTTTGAATTTTATTATAAAACTTATTTAAGTTGGATTAATAGTATTAAATTTTACTAAAAGAAATCTTTTTTTTCCAATCGGAAGAAAAGTGGCTTATCGAGTAGGGCGCCAGCCCATATACTGAAGGTGGCGGGTTCAAACCCAGCCTCAGCCGAACTGCAAAACAGAAAAATAGCCGGGAGTTGTGGTGGGTGCCTGTAGTCCCAGCTACTCGGGAGGCTGAGGCAAGAGAATCGCCTAAGCCCAGGAGTTGGAGGTTGCTGTGAGCTGTGTGATGCCACGGCACTCTACCGGGCGATAAAGTGAGACTCTGTCTCTACAAAAAAAAAAAAAATAATAATTTAAAAAAAAAAAAAAAGAAATCTTTTTTTTTTCAAGTTAACAATAAAAGGAAACTTCTAAAATATTCCAATAGTTATACAAATAAAAGCAAATGTACATTTAGTCCTTGAAACACTTCAAAACATTTTTCCTGAGGTGTAAATAAGGAATAACCAGAAAGCAAAAAAATAACATTTTTTCAAATTGTATGCATGGAGAATATGAAAGAATCAATGAACAAAAAGTTAAACTTCATATGTGAATACACTCATTTTGCTGGATACAAGGTCAATATAGGAAAAGCATGTGTGTTTATAAGTACTAGCAATAAGAAAATGGAAATGATAATTCAAATATTATAACATTAAATATTTTTTAAAACATCAAATATCTAGGAATAAATCTAACAGAAGATTTTAAATTTTCTTTACTTGTTATCAATTCCATACTCTTATGCTTTTAACAAAAAATTTTAGAGAAATTAAAGAAATCTACATACATGGAAGTTTGAAGTATTTTCACGGATTAAAAGAAGTGATACCTCTGAGATGTTAGTTTTATCCAAACTCTTCTATAGATCAATGTAATGTCCTGTTTGATCTCAGCACATCATCTCTACACATTGATGTTACCTACTGCAATACCCATGATTCACTGCTCAAGTCATAGTTTTCCTACTTTTTATGGAACAGTTATTTTTTACTCTATAAAGTATCTCAGAAGACCAAATATGAGAAAGAAAACAAATTCTCCAGCTTATTTTTCTTTTTTCTTTTCTTTTCTTTTTTTATTTTTTGTTGTTGTTTTTTTTGGCCGGGGCCAGGTTTGAACCTGCCACCTCCAGTATATGGGGCTGGTGCCCTACTCCTTGAGCCACAGACGCCGCCCACCCCCAGCATATTTTTCTACCTGATTGAGTGAAGTTGCTTTTTCACTTGGTAACTTTAGTTAATAGTAAAAAACTGTTAGTAGAAAGGGACCTGATACCATCTTCACTATACTTTTTTTCCAATTGCAGGAGAGATGTTTAAGGATGGCTAAACGTCATCCTTCCAAGAGGGCCAGTTTTTCTCCAACAAGCCTGCTTGAATTCTCTTATCTGACCGTGCTGGCTTTAGGATACCTATTTCAACATAGTAAATCATCCCACAGGAAAATGAGAACAAATCACTACTACGAGGGTGGGAGTGATGTGTATGTCTGTGATGTACTTTGAATATGGATTAGAGGAAGGTGCTTCTGCAAAGCTTATTACATGTATAACCTATTCTTCCCATGCTGTGGTTCGTATTTGGTGTATGGAACAAAATTCAAGTTCAGTAAGAGATAATAGATCATGTAGCTTTTCAAATATGACTACTAGTCATGATGCTATGGAGAAGGACCCATTGGTGGTGATTCATGATTATGCATATGAGAGTCCCACACTGCTCTGTCTTCTACTAAAACTACACCCCCGGCTTGCAGAAGGAGATGAAGCCAAGAACTTTGAATTATGACAAGCACTCTAGGACATGATAATTGCTATTATAATAGGGGTTAATGTTTATCAAACACACAGCTTATGTACATTATTTTATTTAATTTTTAGAAAACCACAGAATAGATATTATTACCATAATAATCAACACCATTTTACAGATGTACAAATTGCAGGTCCCATAGCGAAGGAGCCCATGTGTAACTACACTCAATACAATTCACAGGGAAGGGGCTACTTCAAGATGGTCTTCTGGAACTGGGGACATAGGAGAGTCATGAAAACAGACCCCCAAAATATCAAAGAGGTAAACAGAAGCGACTAATAAAAAAACTGTTTTCCCTTGATTTTGTTATCACACTGCTGCGCAGGGCTGATCCATTCTACTGAAGCTTGTGTGCTGAACTCGGTGGGGCTGAGCCTCATCTGATTGATTCAATGTTTAATTGTGACAATTATACTGGTATAACATTTTAAATAAAAGTTTTGTCACAGATGATCTAGCCCACTATCCCCCTCATTTCACAGACAGAGGGAAGCAGACCAAGAGAAGCAATTTACTTTTATCCGAACCTACAACTAGTCGTCTTCAAATTAGCAACACAGCTCAGGCTTCCTAACTCCTTATATAATATGTCCTTTTCTCTAGTCCTTGTTATCAGCCACCTCTGGATGGGCTTTGTCAAACCTTGGAAGTTCTTCAATTCTAAAGGAAACTTCATGTATCTACGAAAGAAGGTAGCATTATAGGAAATGTACACAGAAAGTAGAAAAATATAATTTGCAAAGTATGACGTTTTACCTGTTTAATCTTTTTTTTTTTTTCCCCTGAGACAGAGCCTCAAGCTGTCACCCTGGATAGAGTGTTGTGGCATCACAGCTCACAGCAACCTCCACTTCCTGGGCTCAAGCGAGTCTCCTGCCTCTGCCTCCCAGGTAGCTGGGACTACAGGCGCCCGCCACAAAGGCTGGCCATTTTTTGGTTGCAGCTGTCATTGTTGTTTGGTAGGCCCGGGCTGGATTCGAACCCTCCAGCTTAGTTGTATGTGGCTGGCACCTTAGCCCGTTGAGCCACAGGCGCCAAGCCATTACCTATTTAATCTTACAACTTTCCTAACATTTTAGATGTCAAATTGCTTCAATGCCCTGTCTTTGCAAATAAGAGAGAAATCTTGGTTTTAACTGCTATGATTTGGAATACTCACATACTTTCAGTTTCCAAATATGTTTCCCTTTTTAGTTTCAGATTTTACTTAGTTTTAATTAATTTTTAATTGATGAATAAGAGTTATATATATATATATATATATATATATATATGGGGCACAATACAGTGTTGTGATCTCTGCATGCATAATTCAAAGATTTGATCAATAGCACTGCTAAGAGTATAAAAGAACTTTACTCAGATGGTTTCTGAAAATTCTTTTCTTCAAGGATCAAATTGATAAAAGTGAAAACCATAGAAAAATGGAACATTCACAGAAGACTCCAGAAAGAGTTTAATTAGAGCTAACATCAAGGAAAATCCTAGGAATTTACCTGACAGAATTCAATTCATAATCTCATGGAAGTAAGATTTAGTCTAATTTTATTTATGATTCATCTGGAAAGAAACACACAACAATTAATTTTCCTCAAGGCTCTCTTTACAGGGAATGTGTCAATGGAAATGAAGTTTGTTTTCCATATTTTTTGGTTTTATTGTGACAGTCCTTGATGCTCTTTAATTTATAGAAGAAAAGTTTTAAATTAAATCCCCTAGATATAAACATTTGGCAGAGATTTAGGACAATTATGAATATGTCTAAGCTATAATAATTCAAGGTCCTTTTTCTTTATATTATCTTTATAACATTTTTAATTGGATAAAGAAAAAGAAAGGCCAGTTCTAGGAAATTCTTATCTTCTCAGTCACTGTGTGTGTAAGGCTCTGTGTGTGTGTGTGAACACATGTGCCTGTGTGTGCTTTACACTCTTTCTACACAACCATCCCAGTCAGGTATATGTCTTAAAACTAAAAAGTCTTGGGCAGCACCTGTGGCTCATAGAGCAGGGCGCCAGTCCCATATACCGAGGGTGGCGGGTTCAAACCCAGCATGGGCCAAAATGCAAAACAGAAAAATAGCCGGGCGTTGTGGTAGGCACCTGTAGTCCCAGCTACTTGGGAGGCTGAGGCAAGAGAATCACCTAAGCCCAGGAGTTGGAGGTTGCTGTGAGCTGTGATGCCACAGGACTCTACCGAGGGCGATAAAGTGAGACTCTGTCTCTAAAAAAAAAAAAAAAAAAACTAAACTAAAAAAGTCTTATTAACCTAGAGTCATCAGAGACAACTGCTAAACTTGGAACATTGATATCTACGTTTTCTGTGCATCTGAGAAGGAAGAGCCAAAAAACATTTTAAACACTTCTTATATACCATTAGCTCTTAGTTATTCCTCGTGTTTATCTGTTCTTAATAACAACATGGTTGCAGAGAACATCTGCTGTAACACAAAGAAACTGAGATTTCAAGACAGTCATACATCATAGTGTTGAAAGCAGGTGGTATAGTTTATAGCCTTAACAAGAAAAGAAAGAAAATAAGTGAAAATTAGGAGCATCGACAGGGAAAGATGATCTATCATTACTTCCTTCAAATATTTTTTATATATAGCACCCCAATGGCATCTATAGATAATTATGAAATTAATGAAAAGATTTAATGTTTGTCATATGTATGCATAATACCAAATTGCCTTTCTAATTATCAAAACTGATTATAAAATGTGTTGTTTTCAGTATACTATTTCAATACCAACAGAAAGTACGAACCACTTGAATGAAAGTAATAATGATATGCAAGGTTCGTAAAGAGAAAATTATATGAATTTTTTATAACTGTTAAAGATTACCTAAATAAATGATTAATACACCAAAGTCAGGAACAGCAGCAAACAATGTCATAAAAATTAACTACTAATTAAAAATCATAGATTACTTACAACTTCAATAAATTCAGAGAGCATTTTGGGGGGTGTGGATATAACTAAAACTAAACAAGTCAAATAATATGCTTCTCAGAATAGCAAAAGGTTAAGATTTCCTAATATACTTTTATAAAGGAAAATAAAAATATTTTCCTATCAGATATCAAAACGTATAATAAAGATATAGTAATTAAAACACTGTGGTTTTAATTTTATGCAATGACAGGTAATTGAAGATAGTTAAAAATGGAAGACATATAAATAAATCAATGGTTGAATTTTGATAGATGCTGTATTAGTATCAGTAGGAATAAAATGATAAAAGATTAGAGCAATTGATCATATATATGAAAACGTTAAAATTGATTCTCACTTCATTATATTCATAGCAGTAAGTTTCTACACATCTAAGAACTTAAATGTGAAAACTTATAAAAGAATTACTATCACAGAATATAATATATATGGTGTATATTTATAACAAAGAACTTTTTAAGTAAAACTTTAAAAGAACAAATGTTAAAGGCAAATATAAACCTGAATCCATGAAAGTAAAAGAACATCTAATTATTAAAATCTACCATAAGGAGAGTGAAAATTAAAGTAAAAAATTAGAATACATTTATAATATGTAAATCTGACAAAATAACTAGAATACAAAATGAAGCTGTCTAAATCAATACTTTATAATTGAAAAATGGGGGATTGGGGCGTCACAGGTCATGATATAGGAGGAACTGTACTTAATAAATGTAATCAGTGCAACCTGGTTTTCGTGCCCCCAATAAATCCCCAAACATAAAAAAACAAAAAAATGAGCAAAATGCATCAACAAGGATATTAGACAAAAAATGAGAAATTCCCAGTCAACCTAAAAAAAAAAAATATTCAGCTTCACATTCAATAATTGGAACGTGATTAAAAACCAAATGAGACATCACTTTACCCTTACCAGATTGGAAAAAAAAAAAAAAAATTAAGCGCCAGCCTATACCAAGCACTGGCAGCACAAAACGATGGAAACTCTGATAATGTCAATAATGTTGGACTGATAATCAGAACAGTGGATTAATTCTTACCCATAACCCTGCGATAAGTATTTAAAAATATAATCAAAAGAAACTCATGTACATGTACGTGTGGAGACATGTGTTGAAAAGTTCAAAGCACCATCTTTCATAGGAACAGCAGCTAAAATCAGAGGACCAAACCCAGGGAAATAAATCATGGTGTCCTCAGACTGGAGAAAAGCCATGTGAAGGAGCCAACGGCAGTTCTGTCTAATAACATGAGGATATGATGCAACATATTAGGGAGAAAAGTCAAGTAATTTTGAATACTTTATTAGACTTTAGTGAAATGATGGTCATAATAAATAAAGCTAAAAAATATTGTATAGGAGTACATAAATTTGTGATCACACACTAAAGAAAATAAGAAAATACTAAGAAAGAGCATGTTCTTTTCTGAGTTACATAGAGCCATCTATGATCAATGGGGAAAGAAGACTAGATTTTCCAATTTTAACTAGTTAGTGTGTATATAGGTGCTTATTTCATTAACATTAATGAAATAATGTTACTGTAATACACTTATGCATTATTTCATGCATATTGTATTCCATAATAGAAAATAAAATATTTTAAAAGGTTTTTGATAGATTACCTAAAAATTACAATTCTCAGGAAAAAAAAATACACATACCAGAGGCTTATGGTATTGTTCCAATTACACAATGGCCAGAAACGGGTAGAACTAAGCTATGAAGAAGATTGAGAATTATTATTAAAATATTCTGAATGGTGATTGCTTTTGTGGGAGAGGTAGAATTATGATCCTACACATAAGAAAGAGTGTCTTTCTTAGACTAGAAAGTAGTTTCTTAATGTTATTTTACCTTTATTATTTAAATTCTTCACACATATTATGTACACATTGCTATACAACCCATATGTGTGTGTGTTACAATATAAATTTCAATATAAATTTCAAAAAAGAGACAGAAAAAAAGGAAGGAACAAGGGAGTGAGTCAGATCCAAGTCTTTCTAATTCAAAAGATGGGGATATGCCAAGTGTGACTCAAGCTGCTCAGGCAGTAATAAATAGTTTCCCCAAATAAATGTAGATATATCATCTCCGTTGTTACATCTTTTGATGACTTCTCAAATTAGCAGTTTATATTTGAAGTTTAATAATCATGGACAGAGTTGTGCCTTGGTAATCCTGACTGATACGACATCCAATAGTAATACGTCCATGTCAATCATTAGAAACAGCTTAGGTTGTAAATTAGAGGTCAGTTTTTATTATCAGTTTTCATTATCAACTCCTGTTTAGTTCTATCCTATTGCATTGTATGTAAGGGAAAGTGAGATGTCTGTGATGCTTCTCAAAGGCCTTGTTTGAGAAAATGGTTGTGTTGTTACTTTCTGTATCTGGGCAGTCTGGAAGAATGCCCACTTGTGGGGAAGACTATGTCTCAGAGTTTTTTGACTCCTTTGATTCTCAGTCCTCCTCAAGGTCATTATAACAGATTTCATCATCAACCTTTATCATCCCTTTCTGCTTCATGTTGGCTATTAGGTCCTGTCCTTGACAGTCTTTCCATCCCATTAATTCCCTACGAGAAGGAAACCCAGTTTACACCATTCATTGTGAGCATTTTAAACTGAATAAACAGTATTTAAAGTGCTGAAACTGGGCAGCACCTGTGGCTCAGTGGATAGGGCTTTGGCCCCATATATCGAGGGTGGCAGGTTCAAACCCAGCCCCGGCCAAACTGCAACAAAAAATAGCCAGGAGTTGTGGCAGGTGTCTGTGGTCCCAGCTACTTGGGAGGCTGAGGCAAGAGAATTGCCTAAGCCCAGGAGTTGGAGGTTGCTGTGAACTGTGACTCCAAGGCACTCTACTGAGGGGGACAAAGTGAGACTCTGTCTTAAAAAAAAGAAAAAAAGTGCTGAAACTCCAGTAGAATTAACATAAAATTAATATCTACATAAGTGAAGAAATTTGCTCAATTTATCCAGTCAAGTACCTATTGGCCCCTTTCCTCTAGTATTTCACCTCCATTCCGGGGACCCTCCATCCTTCAGTGTTTGCAGATGACTTGAGAGCTAGACTTTGACCTAGGACTTCTTTCCCATCCCAATTATCTTTGAATTTTCTGCCACACTAAGCTTTTTGGAACCTGAAATAGCAGAGGGGCCACTGTTGCTAATGGAGGAATGAACCATGTGACTCCATTCACCTTGTTATAAAACTTACCTTTGTTTCTGTACTCACAAAGCCAATTATCAACATCTGCTTGGATACTAGCAGCATTCTGTCAGATATTACCCTTGTGCTTCTCAACTGTGGCTGAATCCATGTATGGTGCCCACTCTTCTTAGTACATGGCTTGCTCGTCGTCCCAGTCATGGTGCTATACATGGAGCTCATGCCCAGTGAGGTTAGGTTTAAATTCTTCTTAGCAAAGTATCTCAAGAATGGAAGAAAAAGTATCCAATGTACTCAGCCCTACTATGAAGCTAAACTATAGCTTTCGTATGAAGGCTAAAACCCAGTTATAGCACAAGAAATGGGGAAAGGGGCAAGGGAGGGGAGGGGAGGGGGGAGGATGGGTGGAGGGGGGGTGATTGGTGGGATCACACTTACGGTGCATCTTACAAGGGTACAAGTGAAAATTACTAAAGGTAGAATATAAATGTCTTCATATAGTGATTAAAAGGCCATATAGGCTATGTTAAATAGTTCAATGAAAATATTTCTGATTGTATATAAAGTCAGCACATTGTGCCCCATGATTGCACCAATGTACACAATTATGATTTAATAAAAATTAAAAAATAAATAAATAAATAAAATTATTATTATTACTATTTCTACATTTCAGATTACTATCAGGATACATATGACTAGGTCACATAGTTTACCTTTGTAAGGCTAAATAAAGTCCAGTTGCAGCTCTGTCCTTCACCCGGGAAGTGTGCCGTGTATTTGTGCATTGAGCCCATTGGGAGGGAGCCCAACATAACCCTGCCACTTTCCAACCTCCTTGATCCAACCGAGTTTTCTTCCCATATGAGCCTGTGGTTGTTAATCTGGTTTCAATTTAGAACTGAGTACCCATGGTGGTTGCCTTTCTATCCCTGTCATATTTAGCTAAGGAGGATGTTATCCAAGTTCATCCAGGTTGTGATGAAAGATGCCTAATTTCAAACTTTTTAATGACTGAATAGTATTCCATGGTATACTAAAATTAGTTAATTAACTTGAAGGAATGAACTGATTTTCCTTGTTTGGTGATTGAGCCATCCATTCATTCATTCAACTATTTTTTGTTAAATGCCTTATGTTGACCAGTTCTCATAGATACTGGGAAGAGAGAATCCATAAGACTAACTCCAGCCCTCAAAGGGCTCACATTATTATAGGTATAACTAAACAGTTAGATAAAAAAATAAATGTATATGGAAAAGTGGGAGCAAAGTCATAGATACTAACATAAGATGACAGAAATGGTAGAAACGTACATGTAGGGGGTGATGGTGGGCAGGGGAGGCATTACACAAAATGTGGTTGATTTATGCTTCCCCAAAGTAAGATGTTTGAGCTGAGATATGAATGTTGAGAAATAGCCAGGCTTAACAAAAGTCTGGGGAAAGGCACTTGAGGTAGATAAACACCAAGTGCAAAAATCTTGGTGCAGGAACCACCTTGGAGGTTTTAGCAAGCAGCAAACTGACAGTCTGGCTTTAGCTGGGGTAAGACTACTGTTTGTAGTGGTGTGGGTGACAGGGCAAAGAACACAACACATTAGACTTGTAGAGCAAGATAGGGGTTTGCACCCAACAAAGAAATGATTAAAAAAATTTAGAGGGTTTTTAAAAAATTTTCATATTAATATAAGGGTTTTGAGCAGTGAATGCTGAGAATGAGTTGTAAATTAATGATAGCAGAGGAGAAGAGTTAGGAGACTAACCATAGTATCTGTCAGTGGCTTTGATTAGAATGGAAATTGTGACGCTGGATTAGAAGGAACCAGTGCAACAGTTCACATAAACATGTGGCTGGCAGAAGTAGGCAGACAGGACTTTTTCCTAGATCTGAGTACACAGGCTTAAGAATGTGAGGAATTATGCACGGGAAAAGGGGATAAACAGGGACACTGCAGGCGTCTGTATCATGCATTGGAAACAAACTCTCCAACCTCCTCAGCAATGGGAAACACATTCTTCTCTCAGAGTTAAATTATAATATCAATACATTTGAAATCAAATCAGTGGTGTTCAGCTATTTCTCAATGAAGACATATTTCTCTGTCTTGGCAAGAAATTTTTTAGACTTCTA
This sequence comes from Perodicticus potto, assembly GCA_963574655.1. Taxonomy (NCBI): domain Eukaryota; kingdom Metazoa; phylum Chordata; class Mammalia; order Primates; family Lorisidae; genus Perodicticus; species Perodicticus potto. Next base: position 16,731 of record CAUYRH010123193.1, read on the forward strand.
ACCAGTCTATGGATGGGAACTTAGTAAGCCATAAAAATACTGAAAGAAAACAAAATCTCAAAGGTCAAATCAGCAGTGATCTCAGTGGGAGAATTTCAAGTTGGAGGACAATTCTTTTTAGTTGGCAACAGAACTATTACCTCTATGGAAGACACATTAGACCTTTTTAGTTGAATGTCACTGAACATTTATTGAACCTTGATTTCATGTTGAAGTAATTTTCTAATCATGAGTGCATATTCATAGCAGGAGGTCTTAAACTGGAGCCCATGAACAGGCTTCAGGTCACCATTAAACCCTCGGTAATTTTGTACAAACGTCCATTTAAATTTGCTAAGGAAAGGTCAACACATTTTAATAAATTCCCAAAGAGGTCCATAATACAATAATGGGTAAGTAGCCGTGGTTTACAGAGAAAGGAAGGGTGGGCATGAGAACATTAAGAGCAGTTACTTTCTAATCTCCACCTTTTTCTCTAAAGCTAGATGAACAAGGCCACCTAAGATTTTCTTTCATCCTTTAGCCTCTTTCTTACACTGGTCTTTTTATTCACTTTTTGGCTTAGCTTTAACTCCCTTAAATATCCCCATCGGAGCCTTTTTCTTCCCTTACTGTTAGAATTCTGCAAAGAAGTTGCCTCAACTTTGACCATCTTTGTGTGTTCGTGCATGTCTCCTCCAACCCAAAAGTCAACTCTACGCTGAGATATATAAAAATTCACTTTGCAAGAAGCAGTTGCGTTGTTGAGAGAATAGAGACCCATATTCTTTTCTGTTTCCAGGCCTAGTCAGAACTAGATGAAGTTATGAATTCTAATTGTAATTATTATTGAATAATCATTGAATACCTAAGTTCTGTTATGTAAATCCGTATGTTGTCTAATTGAATTCCCACAGAAGAAATGAGAGTTGTTTTTTGCAGAGGACCACTCTGTGTTATGTTTGAAACCTATATGTGGTTCTAAAATTCTTTCAAAATAAAAGTGTTTTAAAAAATGAAAAAAAAAAAAAGTTAAATTGTACTGAAGTAAGTGGGTGCAGAGTAACACTACTCATTTATCAAAGGCAAGAAGAAATTTCACTGGTAAATTTATAGGGTAATTGCAATATCTAAAATAGTCCCTAAAATTGGGATTGTTATCCTTATTAAAAATGAGGAAAGATGTGAATAAAGGCAGTAAGTAACTTGTCAAAACCTCACTAAGGAATGGGTGGTGAGGATTCGAACGAATTCTAAAATTTATGCCTTTTCTCCTACAAATGAAACCTAGTCTCTTGACAATTGAATCAACATTCTTTCCAGTATTTAAAAGAGTTTTCTCTCGAATTTAAATATCTCAGTGTGAAGTCATGTAGTCATATGTATTAATTTATTAATGTTTTACAGCCTTTTAAAAACCAACTCAGAGGTTAACAGGCAGTCTAAAAATATACAGAACCGATAATAGAAGGAAAATCATCTGATTTTCATTCCAATGTTCTTTTTATATGTGATAGAGCAATGGTTTTCATCTAATGAGCAAAGATAGAAACAATCTCAAAATAGAATAAACGTTGAAGAATCTTTTTACAATGCAGTCTGCACAGTTTTTAAAGCCTACCTTCACTTTTCCTAAGTAAAAATAATTGATGTAGTCATTTTTTTTCAGAGCACCTCTCAGCAAACTGTTTTCCATGCTATTTCACATCTGGCCCTTCTCCACACAGATGTTTCTAGTAGTAAAAATAGCTGAAGAGAAATAAGACTAAGAGATAGCAAGAAGCTGAGATTGGAAGCATGCCCTGTAATTTATCTCCTGACTCTGGTGCTATTTAACAATAGACATTCTAGAAATATTGTTACCAAGGATCTAGAAATAATTTCCATGCTTTCTGAGCAGTGGTTGTTTAAAATCAGAATAATCATACAGGTGCAGAATCGTGAACACCCTTTTATAAGTAATAGCTGTGGAATTTATTATACCAGCTCAGGGACGGGCAGGAATTTCTTTAGTTGTCGTCGCCATTCACTCACAAAAGGTGCTGTCATCACTGCCTATTACTTTCATAACAAATGACACATTTGGTGGTTTACATAAATACAAGTTTATTATCTCAACAGTTCTGTAGTTTGGATGTCTGACATGAGTCTCCCTAGGTTAAAATCAAAGTCTCGGTAGAGCTGAATTCTCTCCGACCAGTGCTAAGCAAGGATATTTTCTAGCTGCCAGCATTTAGATCATAACTCTCTTTCTTCATTTTCAAAGCCTGTAATAACAGGTTGAATTCATCTCCCGTCCTGTCTCAACGCGTCATCTGTTTCTCAATTCCACTTAGAAGGATTCTTATGATCATAGGTAATCCAGAACAATCTGGCTTTGTTCATGTCAGCTGACCAGCAATTTTAAGTGCATCTACATCTTTCCTTTCCTTTGGCCATGTTAACATGACATAGTCACACATCCTGGCCATAAGGACATGGAAATCTGTGGGGGGATAGGTTTTTTGTTTTTTTCTACCACAGATAGGAATTGACTATTCTTGTTGAACGAAAGTTCCCAGTTCAATCCTATCAATCATAAATGCGTGCTTGGGGGAGCTGTGTCCGGAGTCTTCCCGCCAAGCGACAATTCTGGGCTCTTTTGACGTCAATGAGAGGTAGCATTTTAGATGTAAAGTTAGGCTTACTCACTTAACGTACAAAGAAAGCCAGTTTCCTTTCTTACTCAGCCTCAATCAATGCTCTTTCTGGCCTAACCTGCAATAAGGATTTACTTTCATTCAGAATTTCCCTTTGTTTCCTAAACAAGCCACATAATCTCTTAATTAAAACTTTAAATCATTTTGACCAACTGTTTACCTTTGGATAATTGTCTTTACTTCATTCAACCACTTTTACTAAATACTTGCTGTGTGTCAAACATGTAGTAAAAATAAACAGAGATATTGTTTTCTCTGAGCTTGTCTTTGATCGTGATTGGGGGGGGAGACGAAAAATTCAATATAATAAATTATATACTACGTTAGAAGGCTTGGAAATTCTCAAAAGAGAAGATATTTTAAAAATAGAACATTTTAGGGCAGGTTTTGAGCTGAGTTTTGGATAAGCCGTTGAAATTTTAAACAGAGAGTTCAGCACAGCCCTTTTAAGATGGTAATATTTAGAGAAAAAAGTAGATGTTGAGGAAAAAACTAGATGTTGAGGTAGCTGAGAGGAGAGCCTTTTGTGACAAGAATGGAAACAGACTTCAGAAAATGAAAACAACCTCTGGGCATGGTTTGGCTAGTTTTGAATTGGGTTTCCAGTTTTACATTCATATCATTAAGCCAGAAATATATTCATTTAAGACAAGTTATCCTTTATAAAACAAGTGGGATGGTATGTAACAGCACTCATCATTTCTATATGTGTTTGTATATATGTGTGTGTATATATATGTATATATTTATCTCCCTACACAGAAAGTCTGAAAAAAATCTTCTCTAAAATAGAGGTGAACACAGAAGAATTTGAATTCTCAAGTACATATGAGAAAGTAAATATCAGAAACCAAATTATTTATGAGAGTAAAATGAAAACTCAGGCATAAACCTCTGATTATGTGCTTGACTTTTAACTATTAAGTATGGTAACCATTTATTAAATTATGGAAACCAAGGTCACAATAACCTCCCTTAAAATATAGCCATGATAATTTGTATTTGATTATGGAAGTAGAAAGAAGTAGTTAACCTACTTTTACACATTTATTCACATTGAGACATTTATACTAACCCTGACCTTCTTAATCAAATGGTCTGTTATAGAGTTCCTTGTTTGGAAAATGTCTTTGAAATGCAGACATCATCCCCAAACTGGCAGTCCAACATTAAGATTGGGAAAGAAGATAATAGAGACGTGACATACCGGCCTTGTTAGGACTAAATAGATACTTATTTTTACTTGGACAGTTTTGTTTAGCTGCCAAGATGGACAAGATCTGTGAACATTAAACAATTGCAGTGTTAAAGAACATTTTTTGTGGGCGTTATCTGATTACCACAGTTTTTCCATGTTGTCTCTTGCTTGCTCTTTCTTTTCTAAGATTGAATCAGATTGATTGAAGAACTGAGCATGCAATGTGAATTTCTATGTTTTATTCTTAGACTTAAACTTCATTTGTGACCACGAATTGAAAATCCTTAAAATCATTAATTTCTTTCACCCTAATTTAATATTCATGTTCACCACTGTAAGAGTCCCTACATACAATTAATAGTGACCAGATGTATCAGTAAATAATGACCTCAGGAGACTTATGCATGCCCCATTTTTCCAGCTGTCTTTCCTATAGGATCTAACAACCCAGTCATCCTCAGGATATTTGGGGTACCAAGACCCCCAATGAGCATGAGATGCTAGTACAGCTATCACATCGGGGATGGCTGTACCTGGGTGATAATCAGCTCTAATAGTGTGGGTAGGAGAATCAAAGATGCTTAGGTGGTTCTGTATGAACAGTGGGCAGTCACAGGCTTAGCTACGACTTACTGGTCAGAGTGGGAGGGAGGTCTGCCTAACATATTGGATACTTACCTTAACACTTCCTACCTTTAACAGCTATAATGAGAGTAGTGATCTCCCCCCTACCCTTGACTGCCTCACTGATATCACATGGCTGGGCTGAGAGAGCCTGTGGGTTTTGCACTTGACCCCCATCACTGCTCATAGTATGACTTTTTTCCCTTGGAGAACACCTCTTACAACCAAGATTGTTTTGATTATTACAATCAAGAAATATTGCAGATATTGAAAACATTGGTTTTCACAATGTGTTGAATATTATCCACTGCAACTACTTCAGTGGGTATGAAGTATAGAACACATTTCAAATAAAAAGTGATGCAATTTATTACAAGGGTCACAATATTGGAGGCAGACAATTGACTGCCTACAACACCGTGGCATGAAAAAGTGTTAACAATGGTCAGGAAACTTGGATAACCCTCATAAGGTATCAGAGGGTAACTGTAGTCAAACTATTAGGAGTAAGTGGGACTAGTGTTCTGGGGCACGTCACCTCTTTCTCTGAGAGGTGGCCAATCTTTGGCGCAAGTTATAAGCCTACATTCAGGAGTAACCTTTTGAGGAACATAGCCTTCTTTTACTCATAAAAGACAATTTTTCTCTGACTGCTGGAAGTATTTTGTATGGACAATCATTCCACGGGGTTCCGAAAAAAAGACTTCTGAATTTTCTCAGAATTTATCAATCACTACTTGTGGAAGACTTACAAGAGCATCATTTAGATTGAAGCTTCTGACCTGCCAACTAACAGTTCCTAATAAACATTATATATCCAAGAGAAAAACTCTTGCACTAAATTTTTACCTACTCACTGGTGGAAAATAATAGGGGAGTTTGTGGCAGTGCCTTCAATTGAAGAATTTTCTGGAAAGCTTCAAACATCTACACCAGTGTTTTTCAACCTTTTTTTTTATCTCATGGCACACTTGAACCTATGGTTAAACTTCCACGGCACACTTAAATTATGTTTATCAAAAAAAAACAGAGTTAAAAATAAGAATATACTTACTGTGCTTCAAACTTCTTTCAAAAATAATTTAATTAATTATCTTTAAAACTTTTCACAGCACCCCTAACAGCTTCTCACGGCACACCAGTGTGCCGCAGCACACGGGTTAAAAATCACTGATCTACAAGATGAGCAAGTAACATATCAATTTCATGCTGCAGTTTTACCACAGTGTATTGAATTGGCTCATGGGCCTCACTCGCAGGTCACTTTGACGTTTTGTTTTTCTTTGCTACAAACTTTGCATAACAATTTCTATTAAAATCCACACCCTGGAATTTAACCCAGACAGTTCAGGAGTTACAACTGTAATTGCCTACACTGCATCTTCTCTCCTTGGCTGAGAGCTCGGGAGATTCGGGGGACTGCGGAAGAGGTCAGGGCTGCTGCAGCAGCAGGGAAGCATCTTTCCTTAGCTGCTGATTTTGGGATAATGGGAGGAGCAGAGGTTGGGGCAGGGCAGAGGGCCAGCCTCTCATCAGGAAGTCCAGGTGAACACTTATGTTGAGTTTTACAGGGTTGACAGCTCAGCATCACCAAGTAAATTTTTAAGAACAACTAAGATACTACTTGGGAAACTGATTTTAATACTGCCTGTTGCTGTGAAATCTCTAAACATTCACTGAGAGGTAGAGCACATGGTCTGATCCCGAGGAGTCCCCTGATGTCCCCTAGTGTGACCTTATAGCCCCCCTAACAGCTGAAACCCTGCAGGGCCCACTGCCTCCTTCTCCCCCCAAATCTTACCATGTCCTCTAACCTGGCCCACACAGCCTCTTCGTCCCTTTTTATAAGAGACAGTGGGACCTTACTGACGCCACGTGGGAGACAAATTTCTCGAGTGGCCCAGTGGAGCCTGAGCACAGTAGCTACTACAGCTGCTAAGTGGCTGGTCACGTTCTCACAGATGGCTCTGGTAAAGACTCAGTGAGTCCTGAAGGCCGATGACTGCGTGTGAGGCCCAGATGGGTCTAAGCCCAGTAAACTCCATGCCAGTATTTCATGCTTCTCAGATGCCTTGGTGCTCCAGGTTTTATGAAGAAGTCTGATTTTGGTTCATGGGTGGACCAGCTAAGTGAAAGGCTGACAAAGAGTATTGTGCAGTCACAGAGAAAGCTTTTAAAAACTAAGCATGCAAAAGAAAATTCTGCTTCCTGGGCAGAAGGGGAAGCACCCCTTAAAATACACCTTGCTGAATTTTTTGCAGACTCAGGTACAGGAGCAATGGGCTGACAGGATGGTCCAGCACTGGGAAAACCAGATGACTAAGACTCCCACATAACACACGTCGTGCTCCCTAAACAATACATATTTCTTCCAGCTTTTGAGTTTTCTGCTCAAAGTCTTAGAAGATGACAAGCACGCTGTTGTCTGGCCTGTATTCTTATCTGGAGCTCAGGTCCCCTTTTAAGAACGTTCAGGTTGTCGACATTATTAGTTTTTTGCGATTGTGCCATGTGGACCCTCAGGCTGTTTCTGAGGGCAGGTCACAGCAAGGCTGTTTGCTTCTTTGAGGACACGGGGAGGGCACCTTCTCTGCAAAAAGCAGCCCCAGCCATCTTGAGAGCTAACACCTGAGTAAGTCAAGATCCCAATGATAAAGTGCTTTTAAACCAATTCATAATCTCCTAATGTTACACAGTGTATCCCCTTTGAAACATTTTTCTCAAGGGTAAAAACAAAAAAGCAGAGCAATACTTTCATGTATTATCACGTTAACATATATAAACTGACTTACAAAGTCTTCATTTTTTCAGTTTGGTTAAAAATGTAGCAGGGTAAGGAAGTAGTACAATTTCTGTACTGGTTGCCTCTTGACCAAAGCCCCCACATATGCAATATCATGTTCTGATAAAGTAAGATTTTTAATCCATTTTTATTGATTGATAAATCGAGGTGCGCTTTATTGATATATTTATTAATCACATGAAGTGAGATTTAATGCAGAAATGTAGAGCAAAACATTTCTCCCACTCATGAATCAGTTTCCTGATATTTATAATGAGGTAACTGCACGTGTGATCACTGTATCTCTTCCCAACTCTGAATATTTTCAGTATCTAAACTTAGATCAAATATGCTTTAGATTATCAATAAGAGGAACTTTACAAACTAGAATAGCACTTCATAAAAATCTCCTTAAGTTTTATAGAATACTGACTTTTATTTTAAAGAAACTCAGAGTAGATGATTATTATTACCATCTCATAAATATTTAGCTTTTGCTAATATAGTTGAACTGGAATAAACTCTATTCCTCTAATTTTTCTGATATATTCAATTACTTCCCTATATCATAGTGGTCTTTGTAGTTTTCTATGGACCATCTGTCTTATCCCAGAGACATATCTGAGCACATTTGGAATCTAACAGATGAATGCATGATGCTTGTAATCACCTAATAAATTAATAACCTTTTTTAGAAAAGAATAATAAAATGTTTCAGGCCCAAAATAGAAGAATTATATCTTCTTGCATTAATGGCTATCCAAATTACTGAAAAAATTGAAAATACTGTATACTGCATATCATTATTGTATATATAAGCAGAAAGAATTTGAATATCAGTTATTTTTATTGATCAGAAACAAAATTTGTGCTAAATGTTTGTATTACAGCATAAGAACTTTAACTATTTAGTTTTTAATTTTTAATAGCACTTAAATTTCTTTTTGTTTTATTTTATCTGTAATTTACTGTATAAACTAGAATATTTTTAATTGTATGTATGAAACACAAGCAAGTATTGTGATATCATGAGAATACATTATATATACATGTGTGTGTATATATTTACATATATATTTTTTAGATCTCTGTCTTTAATGGTTTACTATTGAAAATTTGAGTTAAATAAAAAGCTTAGAGTTGGGCGGCACCTGTGGCTCAAAGGAGTAGGGCACCGGTCCCTTATCCTGGAGGTGGCAGGTTCAAACCCAGCCCCAGCCAAAAATAAAAATAAAATAAAAATAATAAAATAAAATAAAATAATAATAATAAAATAATTTTTTTAAAAAAGCTTAGAGTATGAAAATATTACTAAGAAACAGAAAGGACAGGGACATTGCAAATTTGACAAGTAGGCATTGATTCAAGATTTCCCACTTGCACCAGTGTGGTCTTGAGGAATTACTTTGTTTTGTTCTACTTGACACTAGTTATTTCATACATAAAATAGGATTAATGGTGTATCTTTCACAGAGTTCTTATGTGGAGTAAATAATCTGTAAACTAGAAATACACAGCATTTGACATATTTTACAAACTCAATAATGCTATAAATAAAATCCAAATATTTTATCAAAATACATTGAAACTGTCTTTTTGCTTTTTATTTAAGTATTTGGGGGGGGAATTTATTTTGCTTTCAGAGCTTCTGACATGGGTATTGCCTTAGATTTAGCCTTATTGAACTCTTTCTCTGATGTATATCTACATAAACACAACAATAGAAAATAACTTAAAAGGGATAATTTTCTATAGTAAGAGTGGCCAGTATTTTACACCATACATTTTTTTTTTGAGACAGAGCCTCAAGCTGTCACACTGGATAGAGTATTGTGGCATCACAGTTCACAGAAACCTCCAATTCCTGGGCTCAAGCAAGTCTCCTGCCTCTGACTCCCAAGTAGCTGGGACTACAGGCGCCCGCCACAACGCCCGGCCATTTTTTGTTTGCAGCTGTCATTGTTCGGTGGGCCCAGGCTGGATTCGAACCCACCAGCTCAGGTGTACGTGGCTGGTGCCTTAGCCGGTTGAGCCACAGGCACTGAACCATGTACCATACATTTTTAAGAGCTGTCCTAAGACCCAAGATAATTTGGCAGAGTAGAGAGACATGGAAATTTACACCTTATCATATGCAAGAGATGAGAAGAGGTAATGTCCTTAATAAAAACTTTCAACTTTGCGAATTTGGATTTAGAGACAACATGTGAGGCTCATTTTATTCATAATGGAAAGTAAAGAAAGCAGGATTAAAGGCAGCATTCCATATTTTTAAGCTATTTTAACGTTGACAAAATTGACCTAATTTGAAATACCAAGCTAAATATTTGCTCACAGCAAGTATGGGACCAGGTTGTAAGGATTAAATTAAGAGACTGTTTTTCCTTTTGTCACCAAAGGCAGTATTTCCCTGATGGGTTCAGAATGGGCACAAGTTACCAGAATGCAAAAGAAAGGACAGGTATATAATGTTTTGGGTTGCAGATATCCAGAGTTACATTCCTCTTATATAGTTGAAGAACAAAAAGTAGCATAAAAATTCACATTCAGCCTGATGACTCAGAATCCACTTTTAAAGTGTTCAGATAAAGCATGAGTCTATCCATTGTTAATGTATTATTTTTATCTAATACAATCCCTAAGACACACAAAATTGTACTAATGAAAGAAAATGTTACCAGCTCATGTGTAGATAAGAAGTGCGCACTGTACTTTAGGACAATGAGATTAACAACTGCAGCTATGTATCGTGAATCATCAATTAAACTTTGAAGTAAAAGGTGCAGCATTTCTCACTACAAAAAGCTTGCAGTCAATTTAATAGGGAAATTAAATGACCTCTGAATTACTTCTAATTAATGAAATACAAAATAATTACTAGCCAGCACACTTTGAAGAAAATTAAGTATGAGACCTTAAAATTTTATATTGTATCATGTTTTGTTAATGAGTACAGGCAAGAAAAACATATTTTCAAATGCACATTGGTATATGTGGCTTTACTGAAAAATTAAATTGAAAATGTGATCCTATTAAACCACATATATATGACAGTATAGAATATATCCATTGAAAATAAAACTTTAAAAAATTCTTATAAAAATTAAATCCACATAATTACAGGATTAAATTTACTTTGACAAGATAATTATGGTCATAAAACAGAATGCATATGATATACTTGGGAAAGAATTTGCAAGATGTAAATGAAGATTGGAATAAAATAAAAATAGCTTATTTATTTATTTGTGCTTCTAAGATACCAGGCAATGTCACAAAATATTGAAAATAATTAAAGAAAGTAGGGCACAGGGCATGACAATAAAGTCCACCTAGTGTGTTTTAAAGAAATAGGAAAAATAATATTTATATGAAATCAAGTGCAGCTAAATTTGATAAAATGATTACATTACTTTATTATCTGACGATTTCTGCATATTATCCTAGATCAGTTAAATTTTTTCAGGAATGAACATCAGGAATCTGCATTGTAATTAAGCCACCTAAATAATTTCATGCCCACCAAAATTTGAATATTACCCCTTTTAATAGGTGGGCAACTCAACAGGCAATTCAAATAAATAATAGGAAATAATAGAGGACTGTATCATACTTGCAAACCAAGAAATTTCTCTGATATACATAGACTTTAAACTGAAACTTGGGTTGTGGGCAGGATTTGTTTCGTTTCTGAGGGTTGTAAGGGCACACCATTCATTGTGTGAACTTTAGGAAGAAAAATATTTGATTCCACAAACAATGATTTTGTCAAAACATATATTAAGAGGAAAGTATTATGAAATGCTTTTCTATTGTCACAGCCGATCCTTCCTTTTCCTAACAATGACATTTATTTACTTTATTAGTAACATGAGCTACTATTTCATGAACGTAGCTGAATTTCAAATACCTTGATTTTCTTAGCATGAACTCCATCTCCTAAATTTATCTTCCACTGATTATCACTTTTAATATTTAGAACTTTCTTTAATTTTAGAAAAAAATCTATTTACTTTAAGAAATGTTTAAATATAAAATGAATTCAGAGTTTTGTCTATTCTTTTTTGTGATTAATTGATTCAATTATAAGAATATATAGTAAAAATGTCCTTAAATTCAAGAAGTAGATAGAAAGGTAAAATTGAGTAAGTTCCAGTCCTTTTTAATTAGCCATAGGCAGAAAATGCACAATTAGGATTTTGTTGAAATTTTCTAAATATAATTTGTTTTAAATAAAAAAAATAAGACTTGGATTATACAATGAAATCTGTTTTAGAATTTAAATTTCCTGCTTCCTAAATATGTTATATTGTTACTTACATTTTATAATTGATGACTCATTGCTAATTAAATAGTAGATAACATAGAAAAATATGTTCTAACCTGTATAGAAAGCACAGATCACATTGACCCCTGAAAATAAATGGCACTCTCTGAACCAAGAATTAAACCATAAACAGAATACACATAGCTTTTTCAGAAATGAATAAATTTCACAGCTCTATTCATTGTCAATCTCCTGGCTTTTTTCATGTGAAAAAGTAAAGATTGTACATTCTACATAAAGTAAAAAGAGCCATAATTTAGAAGAATTATGCAATTTTTTACATGGGAACTAGAAAGATATCTACAAACAATACAGTAATTCTTATTTTACGTATGACAGCACTTCTATTATTACTCAAAAACACACCATAATATTTTCACTATTGGCCAAGCTCCCATTTTCAAAACAAGACAGCAAATAACATTTTAGAAATGACAGACTCCTGAAGATTTGAGTTTTACAAGGAAGTAAGCATTGGATACTCTTTATATTTTATGTTCTAGGGAGTTCAAAAGGTTTATTTTATTTTCTCAGACGATTCCTTGAATGGAACATCTTATTTAGTGTAATGTATGTAGAAATTGCTTACTTTACATTTTCAAGAGACAAACATTTTTATTCTATTTTTCTATACTTGCTTTATTCTTATACGATTCCAGTTTCTTTCAACTGCTCATAATTCTCTGTCAATAGTAAAGCTTTTATTTTTATTTTATTTACTAGTAATTCTTTTTCCTTTTTCAACCTTTTTCTGAGAAAGAAACAGTAGAGGAAGACCCTGAATGAGCCAAGTGAAGCCACAAAAACACTTGGTCTACTAATCTGATGACTGGGATTGACTTTGTATGTAGACAGAGGTTTTAATTAACAAACTTGTTGAAGAAACAGTTGTTCATTCAGAAAATTTTATCTATTCCAGAACCATGAAAAATATATGATAAGTCACATTCACCAATTCAAAGACATTGGGAAAGATTATAATAATAATTGACTTGGATTATGTAAAAACATATTTAGGAGAAACAGAGAATAACATTTTCAAAGGGCTTTTACTGTGCCGAAGTATGGTACTAGCTCATTTTTGCAGCCAAGTTTGGTGTGTTTTTGATAAAACATGCCTGTATATACAGATTGAAGAGGCAACCTCTGGGAACTGTAGCCAGCTATAGTGTAGACAGAGAAAAGTGGTCCACAGAGACTAAAATCAGTATTTATCATCTAAGTTGATGTCTTAGTCATCAAACTCCATTGGGTGTATCATTGCCTGCTACAAACGCTTTTTCCAGATATCTAAGCAAGCCTATTCATTAATGATAAACCAAGTTAGATTTTTATATAGTTCAATCATTTTCATACATTTCCTTCTCCCAGTAAATTATTGTTATACAAATTTTACTATCTATGCTTCTGAATAAAATAAAAGTTGAATTTGAAGTTATTTCTTTGTGAACATAATCTAAACAACTATTTAAACTGACTAATTGCCTAAAAGCACTTTATACTAAATTATCCCTAACCACAAAATCAATAATCTTTTACTTCTTAATCATGTCCCATTAAATACATAGTAAAGAGTTTGGATTTTATTTATTGTCTTACTTATTCATTCATTTTAAGAAAGTGTCTCACTCTGTAATCCTGGGTAGAGTGCCATGGCATGAGTCTCTCACTTATAGCAACCTCAAACTCCTGAGTTCAATCAAGCCTCCAGCCTCAACCTCCCAAGTAGCTGGAACTATAGGCAGCAGCTAACATGCCCAGTTAGGGTTGAGATTTTATATTTGACTTTTTAAAAAGGATTAAGTTTTTATATCTTTCCTAAACATAAAAAATATATGATTAATTTAGCGATTACTCTTAGAAGATCCAAATTTAATTCAGATAAAATTGCTGGGAGGCATCTGTGGCTCAAAGGAGTAGGGTGCCAGCCCCATATGTTGGAGGAAGCAGGGTCAAACCCAGCCCTGTCCAAAAAAAATGGCAAAATAAATAAATAAATAAATAAAATAAAACTGACATGCAGGAGAGTGTTAGGTCATCCAACTAGGTTATACATACAAATCCAGTCTCTTTCAAACTCCACTCTAGTGAGGGGAGGGGCAAGATGGCTGACTGGAAGCAGCTTCTGTAAGAGGCTCCTATCCAAAGGGAAGGATAGCATCCAGAAAATGCCCAATTAAGCAGAAGACTGGGAACCCAGCCAAGAGAGAAGTGATAAATGATGGTTACCTCTGCTGAGGCAAGCTGCGACACCAAGAAAGAAAGCTTCAGGTACAAAATTCATCTGAAAGGAAAACTATCCATCCCCTGCCCCAATAAAGCTGTGGTCTTTTTTTGTTTTTTGTTTTTTTTGTTTCCTCTCTTTTTTCTCTGCATTTGCTCCTGCGAGTTTTCTACAGGCAAGCGGTGAACTGTGGACTTCTTGTCTCACCCCACGGGAGAGTGCTGTGGGAAGTGGGGACTGCTTCCCCAGAGAGAACCTGCTATGTATCTGAACGCTCTCTGGCTAGGCAGAAAAATTGAACTAAAATTTTCCCTGCCATTCTGAACTTCCAGTGCACCCTTTCCCCCCTTACCTGATGAACCAGAAGTCTATTCTGTGCTGAGACTATTAGAGGAGGTCCTCGAGCAGCGCCCCCCTCTCCTTGTCGGCCAGACCAAGTTCCTTGCCCCACAAGACACTCCGGGGGCTTCACTGAGCTTCTCCCCCCAACCGCCCACATGGCCAGAGACCCTGACGAGCATGTGTGAGCCCCCAGTGGGCCAGGCTGCCCAGGCAGCCGGGACCGCCTGCCACCAGAGACCCCACCGAGTGCGCACAATCCCCCAGAGATCCGGGCAGCCTGGGCAAGTGGGTCCGCCCTCCACCAGAGTCTCCTCCAAGCATATGCCACCTCCACATGGGCTATGCCCCCTGGGCACCCAAGCCCTTCCCTGCCAGTGCTGCCCTTGCCAGGGGCTCCAGGAGCCATGCAACCAGCATCCTCCCCCTCCCTGTGCCCTCCCTACCTCCACACCAGACTTGCCCATTTGGCCAGGGTCTCGGGAAGCCACGTGACCTTGCACCCTCCCTCCAGGCCCTCCCTATCTCTGTGTGGAGCTCTCCACCCAGCCAGAGACTGCTAGAGCCACAGGCTCTCTTTGCCAAAGTCACTGAGTGCCAGGCAGTCCCAGAATCATGTGCACCTTCTCCAGCCTTCCTTCTGGATCCATGTGTACCACGCTCCACTCAAGAGTTGCTCCCACAGCCAAAATTCCCTGGCTGGGGCAGCCCCAGAGGAGCTACACAAGGTCACTTCCTGTAAATATCCAACAACAATAGAGTGATCCTGAATGGGGTCCAATCTTAGCGAGACACCTCTCCAACCCTGAGGACGGACAGAGATGACAGCAAAAAACAATCATGAGGTGGAATCAAAGGAAAAATTCTGGCAATATGAATAATCAGAGTAGATCAACTCCCACCAAGGAATGACAAGGCAGACACAGTGTAAGATCCAATGCATAAACAAATGGCTGAGATGTTAGAAATCGAATTTATAATCTGGATAGCAAATAAGATCAATAGATAGAGGAAAAGATGGAACTAGAATTTCAAGCCGTAATCCAAACGATGTCTCAAGAATTCAACCAATTCAAAGACAAAATGACCAAAGATTTTGACACGTTGAGACAAGATGTTGCAGCCCTCAAAGATCTGAGAAATACAGTAGAATCTCTCAGCAACAGAATGAAGCAAGCAGAAGAAAGGATTTCTGACATTGAAGATAGAGCATTTGAATGCTCCCAAATGCTCAAAGAGGAAGAGAAATGGAAGGCAAAAATGGATCATTCTCTCAGAGACCTCTGGGATAACATGAAGAAAACCACTACTCATCTTATAGGGACACCTGAAAGTGGCAAACTGGCTTCACAAGACACAGAGTCCCTTCTTTTTGAGATTATGAAAGAGAACTTTCCAGACATGCCAAGAGACTCTGAAGTTCATATAGCAGAGAATTTCAGAACCCCAGCATGACTCAACCCGAATAAGACATCCCCCAGGCACATAATGGTTAACTTCACTAAAGTTAATATGAAGGAGAAGATTCTAAAAGCAGCCTGACACAAGAAAACCATTACTTACAAGGGGAAGAACATTAAAATAACTGCAGATCTCTTTGCTCAAACCTTTCAAGCTAGAAGAGGATGGTCATTGACTTTTAATCTCCTAAAACAAAACAACATTCAACCCAGGATCCTATATCCAGCCAAACTGAGTTTCATTTATGAAGGAGAAATTAAATACTTTAATGACATCCACATGTTGAAGAAATTTGCCATAACTAAACCAGCTTTCCAGGATATTCTCAGACCTCTCCCCCATAATGACCAGTGCAATCCTCCACAACAAAAGTAAACTCACTCAGAAACTTTCATTCAAATTACAACTTCCACAATGGTGACAGGATCAAAAATGCCCACTGGACTTTCGAAAGGCTTATCATTATTCTCAATCAATGTGAATGGTTTAAATTGTCTTTTAAAGAGGCACAGGTTTGCTGACTGGATACAAAAACTCAGGCCAGATATCTGCTGCATGCAAGAATCTCAAGGTGAAGGATGGTCATCTATATTCCAGGCAAATGGAAAGCAGAAAAAAGCAGGTGTTGCAATCTTATTTGCAGATACAATAGGCTTTAAACCAACCAAAGTAAGTAAAGATAAGGATGGACACTTCATATTTGTTAAAGGTAATGCTCAATACGATGAGATTTCAATTATTAATATTTATGCACCCAACCAGAATGCACCTCAATCTATAAGAGAAACTCTAACAGACATGAGCAACTTGATTTCCTCTAGCCCCATAGTAGTCGGAGATTTTAACTCTCCTTTAGCAGTATTGGACAGATCTTCCAAAAAGAAGCTGAGTAAAGAAATTTTAGATTTAAACTTAACCATCTAACATTTGGATTTAATAGACATTTAAAGAACATTTCATTCCAACAAAACTTAATACACATTTTTCTCTTCAGCCCAAGGATCATACTCCAAAATTGATCACATCTTAGGTCACAAGTCTAACCTCAGCAAATTAAAAAAAAATAAATTATTCCTCGTATTTTCTCAGACCATCATGGAATAAAAGTTGAACTCAATAACAACAAGAATCTGCATACTCAAATAAAAACACGAAAGCTAAACAACCTCATGCTGAAGGACGGATGGGTCATTGACGAG
>CAUYRH010123194.1:0-11085 GCA_963574655.1 Perodicticus potto
AGGGCAGAATGTGCTTCATATACAATCAGAAACATTTTGATTGTACTGTGAGAGATAGCCCTCATAGCATTTTCTTAATCACTATATAAAGACATTGATACTCTACATTTAATAAGTTTCACCAGTACCCTACTAAGATGCTCCGTAGGTGTGATCCCACCAAAAGCCGTGGCTATAGGATAAGTTATTTTTAACTATATAGGAAATTGTAAGTCTTAAAAAATGTTCATACCAATTTATCTCCTACTAGAAATTTGAGAGTCTATTGCTATACAACCACAACCTTGCCAACAATTGATATATTCGGTCTTTTTATTTTGCCGTTCCAGAGGGTCTATGGTGGTATTGTGATTTTTGTTTGCTATTCTCTGATAATTAAAAGACATTTGTCACTTTTTTATGTGCTTGTTGGTCCTGCTTATTTATTTTTGTGTAGTGGCAAACTTTTCTGCACTTTAATTGTTATTTCAGTGTGAGCCTCTTTCAGCCACATTCATATTCTATCTTGGTTTCTTTGCCCTCTCTGCAGTTATAGAAGATACCACGTATGAAAAGTTTTTGCTTTCTCTGACTCAAGACTTGTCACTTACTGGAAGGCAAACCTTTTCTATAAGTCAATATTATCAATTTTACTGACTACAAATGAAAGATCCTCTTGTCTTTTCTCTGTTTCTAAACTTTTGACTTCTTTTTCAATTTAACCGTGTGACTAAGAAGCATACATGTTGTATTTTGATATAAACTTAAATCTAAGAAAGGAAACAATGTGCTAATAGGTTCCTTAGCATGGAATGCTAAGGAAGTAAACATTGATACAATTTTATAGTTCATATATGTATTTATTTTTATAATACAGATATCTCAAAGGTCACCATACATAAGAACAATTGACAAGCTTGAATTTATTTTATATATGTACTATACCAGCTATTATATTTTATATTTTTAATATTTTTTACAAATCACACAGGGAAATATTTTATAAAATATGTAATGAATATTTTGTAGGTAAAAATACATTGAGCTACAATTTCCAATTTTCCCTAAGTATGTATGTTTGGCAACTTTTGGGAGACACTGTAGGAACCAAGAAATGAAGTTTTTTCATGTGAAAAATTTTGTGTCTGGGGCAACACCTGTGGCTCAAAGGAGTAGGGTACCAGCCCCATATGCCGGAGGGGGCGGATTCAAACATAGCCCCAGCAAAAAACTGCAACAACAAAAAAATTGTGTCTTATATATCTTTAATGACAGCTTATGATCTATGTCAATAGTTCTGTCATGTATCAGTTTTGTCCTGCAGTATTTTACTTTCCAAAAAAAAAAAAATGCTTTCATGAGATTGTTATAAAGAACTGTAACAAAACACATATAATGAACAATAACAAACCATACATAGTTAAGAACTGTTTTAATAGCATAAGACTTAATGAAGGCAATACATTTGTCAGGAGACATATGACTCTACATGCATATAAAAGACAAAAGCAGGTGTGCATACGTTATATGACTTCCTAAACCAAATATTTATATCCACCATATTGTTGCATTCTCAACATCTTATGTGCAAGTTTGAATATATCTAATATTAGGAGTACTGAGCACTCAGGTGTATTATTTTTGCCTCCCTTTATATTTTTGTTTTTCCATGTACTATTCCGTAGCGTGAATAATATTGCACCTCACCATATTGTATCTGAATGATGTGTTAACCACTCAAATTCGTATTTTTAGTCCTTGGGGCAGTGACTACGAGAAAATATGTTCACCTTACAGCTGTGTAAGGTAGATATTACCTATTACAGAAGAAGATAAGGTTTGAAAAGATCAATTGCTTGCCCAAAGTCACACAACTAGCTTAGAATTTAAACCATCTGTCTATGACCTTCACAACGTGTAGGCTATAGAAGTGCTGTCAATTTTAATAGAATGCATTAATCGAAGTTAAGTTTCAACACCAATGAGATCTAAATTAGTTTGTAAAATATAAGAGGAACTATATTTAGAAAACAATTACAAATCATGGAATTCTATTTCAGTTTGAGCAAATACTCCTTCATGATCTTTCCCCCGTCAAAATTGTCTTAATATATAGGTTAAGAATATAACCTTTCCATAATTGTCATAGCAGAACCCTCTAATTCAAGGTAATGTACTACACTAACATTCATTTTATTTTCTTGAAATAATTTTGTATACATTAAGCAGATGAATTTAGAACTTGAGGCTTTTTAGAGAATAAATTAGATTACAAGAGTAAGAAGAAAAAAGAAGCACTTTGTAGCTGAGACAAAGTCAGTGATAGAGCCATCTATTCTAGAAAGAAGGCTGTAAAAAGAACCAATGATGATAATTTCTGCAGGCATCAGTGTTAAGAACAAAATCTTGATAATATTTCCATCATACAATGAACACAGCTTAAGAAACAAAGATCAGTAGGGGAGAGTTTTGTAGATATCTTCCATTTGTCCCACTAGATTCACTGTTCGCATTTCTCCCTCCTTCCAAACCCATCTTGTTCCAGTACCTGCCACTACGTAAGCAGGAAGCAGATAACTTGAGCACCATATCAGGGGCCTCTTTAACCCCCAGCTTCCATTAACGTTTGTCTGATTTGAGGTATTACAGTAAACAGGCATTGAGAGAAGACTGATATCAGGGTACACCCTACCCTACTGTATTTCTGAAAGACGCTCTAAAGAGAGTCTCTGGTGTTGACTTCTTCTAGATTATAAGCTACTTATTCCGTCACTACCCTCATAGCCCTTCTGATTGGTGGAGGCCCATGGAGGGTTGCCAGATAAGCATGACTGGTCAAAAAAATAAGACTCTTTGTCTCTTTTTACTATCATTAACTTTAAAGCAATTTTATTTGATATAAGTATGGCTATATCTGCTTTCTTCTGGTTTTCATTAGCAGATTCAGTGCAGTCCCCATCAAAAACCAACATCATAATTTATAGACCTAGAAAAAAATAATTCTATACTTCCTTTGTAACCACAAAAGAGCTTGAATAACCAAAGCAATTCAAAGCAAGCCAAAGCAATAGCTTAAGCAAAAAGAACATGTCTGGAGACATCACGCTACCAGACTGCAAACTAGACTCCAAGGTTTTCCTAATCAAAACAGCATGGTATTGCTACAAAAATAGAAACATAGACCAATGAAAGAGAACAGAGAACCCAGATTTATACCACCCACATTCACCCAACTGATATTTGACAGAGCAGACCAAAATAAACACTGGGGAAAAGATGAGTTAGTCAATAAACAGTGTTGGAAAAATTAGATAGCCACATGCAGAAGCAAGAAACAAGAACCACAGCTCTCAACACTCAAAAAATTTGTTCAAATGGGTTACAGACTTAAATGTAAGGCATGAAATCATAAGAATTCTAGAAGAAAATGTTACAAAAACTTTCCTAAATATTGGCATAGGCAAAGAATTTATGAAAAAGACCCCAATGGCAATCACAGAAACAGCAAAATAAATAAATAAATAAATAAATAAATAAATAAATAAATAAATAAATGGGATTTGATTAAATTAAAGGGTTTATACACAGCTAAGAAAATAACCAAAGAAGAAAATAGACAAGCTACAGAATAGGAGGAAATACCCACATGTGATAAAAGGCTAACAATCAGAATCTACGAAGAACTAAAGCAAGAAAGCAAGAAAAAACTAAACAGCCCCAACTCCATTAAAATGTGGGCAAAAGACATGAACAGAAGCTTTTTTAAAGAAGATAAACAAATGGCCGATAAGAATATGAAAAAAAAAAAAAAAAGCTGAATGTCACTGTCACGAAATCATTAGAGAAATCCAAAATAAAACTACCAGGATAACGGTTATTATTAAAAAGTCCAAAAACCATAGATGCTGGTATGGATGTATAGAGAAAGGAATGCTTTTACAGGAAAACAGTATGGAGATTCCTCAAAGTACTAAAAGTCGATTGACCCTTTGATCTATCAATCCCATTACTGGGATCTATCATTCCCATTACCCTAAGGAAAAGAAGTCATTTTATCAAAAGGACAGTTGCACTCTATTGTTTATTGCAGCACAATTTCAAATTTCAAAAATGTGGAATCAACCCAAGTGCCAATCAATTCATGAGTGGATTAACAAAATGTGGCAAATGTATACTATTGACTATCACTCAGCCATGGAGAAAGATGGATTAAGACCTTTTGTAAAAATTTAGACAGAACTGGAAACCATTATCGTAAGTGAAGTATCTAAAGAATAGAAAAACAAACACCACATAAACTTCCTATTAAACTGGAACTAACCAATGATGAACAAACTTGTACACAGAGCAGAGTAAAACTCAGTGAAAATCATGTGGGGTGGGGGTGGAGGTGGAGGAAGGAAAAGGTAAAATCCTACCAAGTGGGGGCAGTGAACACTATCTGGGTGATGGGCACACTTATTGCACACTTAATTGAGTCAGGCATTACAAAAGCAATCCATTTAACCAAAAATGTTTGTATTTCCACAATATTTTGATGTAAATGTAAAAAAGAAAGAAAAATATCAAACTTTTACTCTTCTAATGGATCTGGTATCAGAAAAATGCCACCCCACATTCTCCCTTGGACACACAATTTTAAGCCATAGTTTTAGTTTCAGGAAGTCTAGAAAACTCCTCCAAATCCAAACAATTTTACTGGGTAAATTCTTATTTACATGGCTCCTTAGGAAAAGGTGACAGCAAGGCAACTTAGCACTTGCATTCCTTTCCATCCTAAGATCTCCATGTCCACTTAATCCTCCATCTCCACTTTATGAGACTGCACCCGCTAAGTGAAGAATTGGCACTGAATCCTGGGGTGAGCTTCTGTTTTTAAAAACTTTAAGCCAATACATACATAGGTACAGATAAAATTAGATACATCCTACTTTAATTCATACCCTTCAAGTTTCCTTCCTGCTGTTGATTATCTTTGTAATTTCAAGGTATGTATAAATACTTTTTCTATCTAAATAATTTAACTGCTAATGCCTACAGTATGTCTTACCTGTTCCTACTTTATATGACTACCTTTCCTCAACTCTTCTACCTAAATTTATTCCCAAATTCTCTCAAGTAAACTTTTATTTTTACATTTGTGAATGCTAATAATATTTCTTAAACTATCATTTCAAATACTAAATATTTATATTTTCCGTGGTTTAATTATGAAATTTTGTATCAGCAAATATTGTAGTTTGCAGAGCCCATAATATTATTACTTTTCCTTCTTATATTACATTTATGAGATTTTAATTTCCTCATATTTGCTTCTATTATTAGAGATATACACAACAACCAATGTATGTGTATGACTATATGTAGACAGACATATTTATATTATGCTTTACTAATGTTTCACATATAAATGAATACTTTCAGCATAACTTTCTCCTTGTGTCTTTTATCCTCCTTCACCTGATTAAATGGGTTAATCCTTATGTCCATCGTCCAATGACATAGAAGTTCACTACTTGCCTTCCTAAGTTAGTTCTCTTGCTTCTGGAATTGACAAAATTCATCATCCTTTTCTGTCATAGACTCTCAGGAGACGAGGAATAGATGGGAATTTCATCAAGCTACTAACGGTGTTGGAAAACAATTTGACAGTTTCATAATAATTTAAACATACATACACCTGCTACATTGGATCTAGCATTTTACTCAGAAGTATTTCCTCAAGAGAGATGAAAGACATGTTCACACCCAGGTTTGCACATGAATGTTCTTAGCACCTTTTTCATAATAACCTCAAAAAACCTCAAATGTCCACTAACGGTAGAGTGAACATACAGATGACGGCATATCTATCCAATAGACATCTACTAGCCAATTAAAACAATGAACTCTAATGCATGCTATAACTTGGAAGAATTTCAAAATACTGAATGGAAGAAGTCATAAAAGTAAAACAATATATATACTACATGCATCCATTAATATAAAATGAACAGAAATATAAACTAATGTACAGTGACAAAAAAAATGTATGGTTGCCTAGGAGCGAGGGCAGGAGTGGAAAGGCACGGGACGGGCCATGAGAAAGGCATGCACAGGTGTGTGAGAAAACCTTTGAACTTCATTGTTCCCAGTATGAAGCCATCAACATCTATCACTTCAATCACATGATACTGTCAGAGATACCAAAGACCATTTTTTAGTCCCCTTGAAATCACTTTAGAGCATAATGGATATATCAAAACAAATTTTAGCCCCAAAATTGAGCTAAAAATAATCCAGCAACTGAATGAACATTAGGAGTAATGATAAAAATAAAACCCTACAGATTATAGGCATCATGCTAATAACTTACTATATATTATCCCATGTAATCCTCTCATAAGATAATCCTAGGAGGTAGGTATTCATTTTTGTAGTTTAATGAGGAAGAAATAAATAGGCTTGGAATCATTTGACGCCTTGCCCAGTAAAAGTAGTGAATCTGATTTTTGAACTTAAACATTGTGTGATTTGAGAGTTAAGTGTTAAATGCACATCGGTGTGCTACAGAAAACATTCTTGTCTGTGATTCTAATAAACAGGAATACAAACCCATATAAGTGGTGTGCATTCATTATGGGGTACCTTTTCTCAGGGTTATTTTTTATTACAGGCTTTTAAAAATTAGATGCATTTTTATCCAGATTGATTCTACAAAGGTTTGCAAGCAGTGAGAATCAGTGCTCATCTCACAGTAAGTATCTACCTTGACTGAACAGTAAAGTCACCTTTATCTAACTCCCCATTTTCCTGGTTTTGATGGTACTTATCCAACACAGTGCTGTAAGAGACCTTCATTTAATTAGTTTATACCTTTTTTAAAATGTTTTTTAGGTATTTTATTAATCTTCTGTCACAGCTGGGAGACTGTAATATTTCCTAGAGATACTTCATTTATATGTCATGGAACTTGAATGACCACACATACTTAGACCTATCTGATATAAATGTTTCCTTTCAATTTTCTGAATTAATGTATTTCAGCTGAACTGTAGCTTATGTAAGTAAAATGGTTATTGGCTTGCAAGACCCTTGCCTAGATACAAATAGAATAAGATAAATTACGATATGAAAAAAGAAATAAAATTAGTTCATTTGCAATGCCAAATCAATAGCTTGCTGTTTCATTGCATAATATGGTAACAGAACTGTTTTGACTGAATAATTCATCTCAAAAGAAATATTCGACTTGTTTTATAGAATACACATCGAAGAACAGTTAAAAGATAAAAGGTTAATGGAATCTGGCTGCCAAGAAAATAGAACATTTCTCTCCTTGGGAAAAAAAAAAACTCTTTCCCAATTCTTGTACTTTTTAATTAATGATCTGCGGAAATAAGTCTGGAAACTATTTCTAGAATTCAGGAAATTAAAAATATAATTATGAGTACATATTATCATGATGTATAAAGATAGTATATCTGTTATCAAAAAGTAATTTAGTCTTTCAAATCTCTACTCATCTATATAGAATCAAATAAAAATGGAGAATGAGGCTCAGAAGAGGTATACATTTTGAAAACTCTACCTGTGATAGACTGTGATAGATACTCACACCCCCACATGCACACACACACACTGAACATATAAACACATCCATAAAAATGTATGTTCATACATTTTGCTGAAGGTATGGGTAAAATTACTTGACATCAGAATTTTGTGATCTTTTTTTAGTGGTCTCTTCCACAATCTGTCCAGAAATTAAAATAAATTGTACACAGAATCAAATTTGATAGTAGATACAGTAGAAATATATGCCCTCTAACCAAATTTTGTATAACAAACAAAATGAAATGTGTATTTGTTTTCTGGTTGATACTTTATATTTAAATGCTTGACTTTCTAAATGTTAATCTTCTTTTCCCCTTCATCTAACTGCTTTTATCCCTGTTCGGTACTTTTCTGCTCGTGACACTCTTCTGAATCTTCTTCTAACCATTCTTTTGGGCACCACTGCTTTCAGCACCACCGCCTTTGAGTGTAGTGGCCTGACGGTTTTAAGAAATGCAGAAATGTTGACCCCACTTCAGCTCTACTGAATCAGAGTGTATGTTTTGATAGAATTCCTGAGTGATTCCTAGACACAATGCATTCTGAGAAGCCTCTTCTATTCCAGGTACATTTAATTCTTTACTTGTTTGCCCAAATATTTCTCTGTACTATATAACAGACAAGTCCCTTTAGCTGTGGAAAAACTGTTGAAGTTTGTTTACTCCTCCTCCTATTGCCTCTTCGCTACATAGTAGAAGTCAATCATTCACCAAGTGCATCACATAGGCCACCCTACCAAGTTATTTTTGCCGGACAAGGTTCACTTGTCAATGTTTTCATTAAAAGAGAAAAAAATTGAACTATTTTCATTTAATGGCCTCACAAGAGTATAAACTCTTTCAGAGCCTTTGGTTCTCCAAAAACTCAAGCAGACTGTAGGCATATTGCATTTTAAATTAATAGTGAATGCAGCCGTGCTGACGTAGGTTCTATGAAAAGCAAAGAGGCATCTACAGTGCACCATTGTGTTGTGAGAAGACAACTTAACTTTGAATTGATGCTCAGCCACCAATTATCTATACAACCTTCAAAACCTTATTTACCATTTGAGAACACGAAGCCTCCATTTTTATTTTTACATGTGCAAAGTTGGGACAGAAAAAAAAAAAAAAGCAAACCTCAAATAATAGTGCAAAAATTTCACCCAGAATAGTTTGCAAAGAATCCTGGTCTCAGCAGTATTAATTTTTCAAAACCCAGAACACTGGACTCAAACCCTTTAGAGAGAACTCTCCTTCTCACGCTCCTTCTCACTCTTCACCTCTTTTTGCTCAGGGTATGCAAAAGGTGGTTTATCAAGGTTAAGTTGGATGAAAAATGAAAAAACTACAACAAGCACACTTAGAACCCAGAGGTTGATTTCTAATACGCTCTTCAATCAAAGGAATCAAGGCTTTTAAAAGAAATGTCTAAGTTTATAACCAGAGTAGCAAATATACAGGATGAGCCTAGAGCACCTGCCAATGCCAGAAAGTAAGGATACGCTCCAAATAACAAAACTTAACTCAACTCAGCTCAAACCAAAACCGAACCCAGACGTCCCCATCACAATGACAAAAGTAAATCATAGGAACACAAGGGCCCACTAAAAGCCTCCTGACAGGCAAAATGGGAAAAATTTAAGCAACAAATTAAATAAGATAGTATTGGATTATAAACTAACATATACAATCTATATTCTATAACAATATTAATATAAGCAAACAATCGAATGAATAAACAGGGGAGGAGAGACAAATCTTTGCAGAAGAATTTCAAAGAATTTATGTAAATACTCTACTCTGAAGAAGGTAGTGCATAACCGTTACTTCCTACTGTGATCTGAACATGGTCAATTTCTTTCAAAAACTACAGTTGGGAACAAGGGAAATGGAGTAAATTTATAGTGGAGAAATCTGACACACACTACC
Organism: Perodicticus potto; assembly: GCA_963574655.1. NCBI lineage: Eukaryota > Metazoa > Chordata > Mammalia > Primates > Lorisidae > Perodicticus > Perodicticus potto. Next base: position 9,486 of record CAUYRH010123194.1, read on the forward strand.
TAAGCCAGGTGATCAAAGTCAACGTGTAGTGAAATTATGTATTTGTAGTATCTAAACTTGAAATGATATGATGAAAATGGCATTTTACCTCTCAGGTATTCCTTCCCCAAAACTTACTCTCAGTTTAATGGTGAGAGACATTGAATAAATCCCAACTGAGAGGAGGTCTTCAAAATATCTGAGCAATACTACTCAAACTGTCAAGTTCATCAGAAACAAGGAACCTGAGAAGTAGCCACAACCAAGAGCTTAAAGGAACCCGGTGACAAAATGTAATGTGGTTTCCTTAATGGAGTTTAGAACAAAAAAGGACAATGGGTAAAAACTAAGGAAACCTGAATCCAGAATAGACTTTAATTAAGAATAATACATCAAGGTGGTCCCTGTGGCTCAAAGGAGTAGGGCACTGGCCCCATATGCCGGAGGTGGTAGGTTCAAACTCAGTTCTGGCTAAAAACCACAAAAAAAATAATAATACATCAATCTCACTTCATTATTGTCCCCAAAGTGCCATATTAATGTAAAGTGTTAATAATAAGGGATAACTCTCTATCCGACCTTTAAATACTTTCTGTAAATCCAATACAATCTAAAATAAACATTTTAATTTAAAAAGTTGAAAACATATACCACAATTTATTAATCCATTTGTGGGTCAATGGGCATTTGGGAATGTACACCATGGAATACTATGCAGCCTCAAAGAAAGATGGAGACTTTACCTCTTTCATGCTTACATGGATGGAGCTGGAACATATTCTTCTTAGCAAAGTATCTCAAGAATGGAAGAAAAAGTATCCAATGTACTTAGCCCTACTATGAAGCTAATTTATAGTTTTTATATTAAAGCTATAACCCAATTATAGCACAAGAATATGGGGCAAGGGGCAAGGGAGGGGAGGGGGCAGGAGAGGATGGGTGAAGGGAGAGTAATTGGTGGGACCACACCTACAGTGCATCTTAGACGGGTACAGGTGAAACTTACTACATGTAGAATATAAATGTCTTAACACAATAACTAAGAAAATGCCATGAAGGCTTTGTTAACCAGTTTGATGAAAATATTTCAAATTGTATATAAAACCAGCACATTGTGCTCTATGATTGCATTAATGTACACAGCTATGATGTAATTTAAAAAAAAAAGAAAAAAAAGTCAAAAACAGAGCTCAATTCCTATGTCTAGATCTTAGCTCACAAATGTTGAACATTCACTGATAACTATGCCTCACTGTTATATATACATGCATATTTAAGTCAAAAAATAAGAATACAGTTTTTATAATTTATTAGATTATTATGAGGTTTAAAAAAATAATGTATGAAAATATATTGTTTTGAATTTCAAGGTGGTGTTACTAATGCTATGTCTACAAAAGAGTCAAATTCATATAACCAGTATAGTGAAGAGTTTTTTAAGTCGATGAGTTCTACTTTAGCTGTCTCATTCATGGGAAAGAGTAATGACCAATACTATGCAGCCTTAAAGAAAGATGGAGACTTTACCTCTTTTGTGTTTACATGGATGGAACTGAAACATATTCTTCTTAGCAAAGTATCTCAAGAATGGAAGAAAAAGTATCCAATGTACTCAGCCCTA
>CAUYRH010123195.1:0-17881 GCA_963574655.1 Perodicticus potto
TCTAAGTATTCTCCAAACATCCTTCCAAAAGGAATATATTAGTTTGCATTCCCACCAGCAATGTAGAAGTGTTCCCTTTTCTCCACATCCACTCCAGCATCTCTGGTTTTGGGATTTTGTTATGTGGGCTAATCTTACTGGTGTTAGATGATATCTCAAGGTAGTTTTGATTTGCATTTCTCTGATGATTAAGGATGATGAGCATTTTTTCATGTGCTTGTAGGCCGTGAAGACCAACACTTTTATGTAAAGTCATGATTTTGGACTTTAATGGCATCTACAAAATACCATCAGAGCAATGCCTCAATTAGTGTTTGATTGAGTCACTGGAGACTACAGCCAGGCCAGGTGACTTGTAATACTGGCTGTCACAGAAGCATTGGAAATGGCTGACTGGTGGCAATTAATCACTCAATAAAGTTCAACTGTAATTTTTTTAGGATTCTAAAGTACTCACTGATGACATAGACACAGTAAGCCAAGCAGTCCCTTTTTAGTCCATGTCTTACACAGACGATAACACCCTTAACCTCACTTCTAAATCTTCCAAAGAAGGCTGAGAGCTTACCCCAAGGAACCAAAAGGAAAATGACTCATTCTCACAAACACTTCCTCCCCACAGTCTGTGCCAGGCTGCACCAGCGGTTGTACACAGAGGCAGGCTGTGTTGGTCCTGCCCTCCTGGAGTCTCTATCCTTTGTCTGACCATGCGCCTCCTGCCAGGTGTGCTGAGGAACCCAGGACCTCCTCCCACAGCTATCTCATGATGGACTTGGCCACCCACTGATCAGTAACACTTGCCCAGAGGAAGGAAGAAGTTGTGAAGCTAGTGGCACTCTGGGAATGTAGCTAACCACAGACCATCTTCCTATTGACAGGAGGGTATCCCCAGAGGGCCATATGCTCTTTGAAAGGGAAGGTCCCATTTCCAGGCCCGGGGCACACATGATGGAGTAAAGAGCACCTCTCAGCCTCTCAGGGCTATGTCCACTCCTGTTCTGTTCCACAGGCCCTTCAAAGCACACAGCCTAGCACGACCACCTTCTCACTCCCAGCTCCCCCACCCCATTTCTTCCAATCCCCTGTGTGGTGAAGCTCTGCTCAGTGGCCACTGCCATCCTGTACCTTCACCTCAACCTGAGTCTGGTCTGCTCACAGGTATGGGGACAGTGCCCACTAACCGAAGATGGACCTGCCCCCAGATCCAGGTTCTCCTCCCAATCTGCCCTCATTCAGACCTCACTTTGCCCTTCCTTGATCCAGGATGCCCCAGAAAGTCCCCCAGGCCCTTCCCAAGAGTTCAGCAAGCTCCCCAAGAACCCGACTTGATTATGGCAAATCTGAAGTCAAGTCCCAAATTCTCCTAACCTAAGAATTCCATGAGCTTGGCCAAGTCAATTAACCTATCTGAGCTTGAATTCCTCCTCTGAAAAATAAGAATGATTGTAAAAAACACTTCAAGGTGTTGGCATGAGAAACAAGCCCAATAATGTGTAAGAAGGGCCTGATCCATGGCACCCAGGCTATCCTCTGCCCTCCTAGCCTCCCCGCCCACTCTCACCACCCACCCTCCCCCCAAACATCCGTGTATCAGGGATATGGAACCCACATTTACCTCACCTGGTTTCATAACACTCTAGCTCCAGCAACCTTGGTTCACCAGGGCATTAGGAGAGAGTGCAGGTTTGCCTTGGCATCTGGTGGGGGAGCCTTCCAATTTATAAAGCCTAAAATAACACCCAGAGTTTGAATTTTCAGAGTTATGATCAAAGGGGAGAAATGTGGAGAGTTTATCACAAGGAACTCATTTAATGGGAGAATGAGAAGCAGGTGTAGGCTTCCCTCTCCCTTCTCCCTTCTCCCCCTGCCTCTTCCCCTAACAATATGGGGGGTGTGTGTGCTGAGGATCCCAATCTGTATGGAACCCAACCACAGGAGGAAGCACTTTGTCACTGTGGAGCATAGTATCAATGTTTCATTATTATAACTTAATTCCTCACAACTCCTCAGAATCATAGGCCCCTGGGGAGGACAGAGTGGGCCCTCTCCACCTGGCCTTGGAGAGAAATCTGCTGCCCTTCTAGAACACGAGCACACCAGCTGAGAAACTTCCAGTTGTGAGACCCGCAGGACTTCCCCACCCCTCCTACTGCAAGGCGGAGAGAGTTAATCCAGGCAGGTTTTGAAATCCTCAGCACTTTGGAGATTTGGGGCTGGATAATTCCTTGTTGGGGGGATTTTGTGTGTATCACGAGATGTTCAACAGGGTGGCTGGCCTCGCCTGTTGGATACCAGTAGCCCTCCCCAGTTGTAATAACCAAAAGTGTCTCTAGGTATTACCAAATGGGGAGCAAAATCACCCCTAGCTGAGAACCCCTGGCCTAGGCCTGTCCAAGCTGCTACCCAGGGCTCTTATAGCCTCCTGCGACCCACAGTGGATCACTGTGGCCTGGCTGCTCACTGCCTGCTGGCCTCAGTGCTCACCTCTGTGGCCCAGTTGTGCTGAACCCCTTCATACTTCCAGCAGCTTGCACGAGACAGTCCACAGAGCCCCCCTGTGCCTCCATGCCCAGAGCACCCTCTGGGTCAAGTGGCTATAGGTCTTGCAACTCTGGCCACCAGCAAATGGACCAGGATCTCCATCGGGACTAGTCCCTGGTGGTGTCCCCCAGTTGGGTCAGGGCACTTCAACTATTCAGTGACTCACTGTCCCTCTCCAGACTTACACTCTGAGTTCAGGAGATTGGAGTGGGATGTCATAGAAACCAGATACTGGGAAGAAAATAAAAGTGAGGCAAGGCTGGCACCAGAGGCTGCAGCTTCCAGGAAGGGATGAGATGACCAGACCGCGTCATAAGCCCCTTCTAAATTTTCTACAATGACTTTTTCAATCATTTTTAAAGCCTTTACTTAAAATAATTTATCTACTGCTAAATAGTAAGTTAGCTGTGTTTCTAAACTGAGATTTTTTGTTTCTGGCATGAACTGGGTGTTATTTCTTATGAATATATTTTTATCAACAGATGGGACCATTTTTATTTCATTCAAGTCAATTGGTAATAAAAAAAAAAAATACAAACAGAAGTGATGGAGCAGGTAGTTTTATTTTTTTTAGTCCCACCACTTTGGGGGAAGAAAATAAAGAAGTAAACCTATTCCCACTGCTCCTTCAGTCACTGCCTCCAAACTAACTTTAATTATAATGTGAAAATACAGATAAATAACATGTATTTTATATACTCACATATATTTTAACCAAAATGCAGTTATGCTACATCTTCCTACAATTTTCTTTTTATCACTTAACATTTAACATTTATCAGTGAGCCACTTCCGAGCATGTGTCTCAGGAAGCTCACTCCTTTAAAGGCCAACTCTGACTTCTCACAGCTGTGTGACCTTATACAGGTTAATAACCTCTCTGTGCCTCTTTTGCAACACATGGATGATGACAACATTTTCTGCTTCATAAAGTTGTTGGGAGGGTTGAATGAGGTCATGTACTTAAAGCACCTGGAACAGGGCCTCACCCATGACAAACACTCAAAACAACTCTTAGCTATTACTCCACAGGTCTACCTTGTTCTTTAAAAATTGACAAGCGGCTAAGGCACCTGAGCACATACACCTGAGCTGGTGGGTTTGAATCCAGCCTGGGCCTGCCAAACAACAATGTCGGCTGCAACCAAAAAATGGTCAGGCGTTGTGGCGGGCGCCTGTAGTCCCAGCTACTTGGGAGGTAGAGGCAGGAGACTCACTTGAGCCCAGGAATTGGAGGTTGCTGTGAGCTGTGAAGCCACGGCACTCTATCCAGGGTGACAGCTTGAGGCTCTGTCTCAAAAAAAAAAAAATTGACTAGAGTTCCATATGACGTAGAGATATTCCTTGATTTATTTAACCCAGGCTCTTCAATGGAAATTTAAACCTGCGCAAATTTTCCTGTCATAAGCAGTGATATGGCGAATGTCCTTGTATATGTATCTTGACACATTCCTGCTATGATTTTCAGAGGGTAAATTCCTAGATGGGAGACTGATGGGTCCTCAAAGAGCATATTTTAAGTTCCTATGTCTATTGCCAAATTACCTTCAGAAAATTTGCAGAGATTTCCAATCCTACCAACAGTACAAACTCTCCTCAATCCTTCACTCTTGCCAATTGGGAAGGTTATTCTTTATAATTAGAAAAAAAACACAATGTTACATTTTTCTTATTAAAATTTCTTTACTTATTAGTGAGGTTGAGTATCTTTTAATGTTTGCATCTTCAATGAGCTATGTGTATCTGATGCATGTGTGATTGTGTATGTGTTGCCCACTTGTCCATTCTCACTGTTTATGATGGGTTTAGAGGCACCCAGTATATGGTGCAGTCACAGTTTTCCTGCTAGGATGTGAGGCAAAGACCGTCTCCCAGACTGTCATTTATGTTTCGGTTCATTTATGGCACCTTTGACAATATAGTTTTGTTTTTGATTTTTAAGCACTCCACTCTTCCAAACTTTTTTTCCTTCTTTTTTCTTTTATTTTCTGAGCATTCTTGTTGCTACATGCCAAACTTTTCTATTATGACTTCTTCACCCTAAGACAAATAAATAAATACATATATATACACGTCTTATATTGTCTTTCAATTTGTTAATATTTTTATATTTAATGTGGAGATCTTTAATCCATGTGGGATTTGTTATTGGATATAACATGAGGTAGGTACTTAATTTTATCTTCTTATTTGTGGATAGCAATTTGTGCCATGGTTGAAAGTATCTTTGGCCTTCAAGTCACTTGCCAGTAAGACTAAGACTCTGCAGTTGAGGCAGTTTATCCTAAGAAGGAAGTGGGCAGAGAGGGAGCAAATTTTCCAACCTTTCCCTCCGTCCCTTTCCATTTATTCTATCCAGCGACAGCAGGTGCTGCAGGCCCCTCTGCCCAGCAGCAGAGAGAGGGAGCTGCCAAGGGAGCCATGAACACTACATCACTTGAACACAACATTACAGGAATGGTCAGAGTCAGAGCTATAGTTGTCCCGGGACTGCAGTAACTTATGTGCCCACAGAAATCATTTTCCTAGAAGATGCATTTTAGGCTGCAGGGAGGCTCAGGTGACCCTTATATCATCTGGTCCCAGGTTTCTGTGGATTTACACATGCTGGATTTCCACAATAGAAAGAAATCTAATTATTGGTGGAATAACTTACAGGTAAGGTGACTTCCAGTGGGCACCCAACCTGACTATAAATCCTCAGAGTTGGAGCCTGAGAAAGTGAGCTGGTACTCAGAGCCGCACGCCTTGCAGCTGAGAAGGCAGGCAGCCCCTCTCAGCCAGCCTGGGCAGGGGAGCAGTGGGCTGCAGAGAAGCTGTAAGTTTCCAGGGCCTGGACAATGGAAAGAACATCAGCCTGGACGTCCAAATATCCGGATTCTTCATTCCCCTGCTATCACTGTTCACTGAAGATCTCTCCTTAGTTTCCATGTGCTAAATTTTCTGTTAGCAGGTATTAAGACACACCAAGAGACCATGGTATGTGCTTTAATATATTAATATACCCCTGGTTTTCATAAATAAGAATCAGTATTAATTCTGGTAAATAAGAATTAGTATTCCTCTTTGACATATGTAAAAGTAAGGTCGAAGAGGTTCAGTGACTTTGTTCAAGTGGCATTGGCAGAAAGTGGCAGAGCTGAAATTCCTGCCCTCTGGCCCAAGCCCCATTCTTCCCCATGGTCTGCAGCATCCATGTTTGTGAGCGTGGCAGGTGGGGCCCTGCATGAGAAGGGAGCTCTCCTGAGCCTCCCACAAGGCCCCTGCAGTGGCTCCCAGGCTTTTCTCCCCCTCAGCATCTGCATGGCATTTGCTCAGGTGATACATATGCACACAGCCACCTGGCACCCACCCCAAAAGCCTCCACCACCCCAAGAACCACACTACTCTGTGGCTGTGCCTGGAGGGAGGAAGCAGCCTGCCCAAACGCTGAAGTAAGAGACAAATAGGGCCCACATGCCACACACTTGCATGTGTCAAACTTACAACTCTGTCTTCTCACAACATACGATGCTCTGCTTCAACCCTGGCAAAAATAACTTCCTAAAAATTTTAAAAGATGAATGAAGTTGTGGTTTTTATATGACTGAAAGTCTTAACACTATCAAAGATGAATTCAATTATTATCATGCCTATCCATGCAGCCCTCTGATGCACTGTTGATATTTGCATGAGTAATAAAATAGAGATATGACCCATGTATTACTTTATATTGATTTCATAAAATCTTTTGCCTTCATTTCACAAACCTCCAATATTAATCTTTACAAGTTTGTATTCTACGGTAATAATTATCTAAGGATTAAAAAATACAATGTAGAGGGAGGGGCAAGATGGCCGACAGAGATTCCTGTCCAAAAGGAAACATAACCTTCAGAAACTGCCCAATTGAGCTGAAGACTGAGAGCCCAGCAGAGAGAGAGAGAAGTGATAGCCGCAGGTCACCTCTGAGGCAAGCTGCAACGTCCAGAAACCAAGTTTCAGGCAGAAAAACTGAACTAAAGTTTTCTGCCATTCCGAACTTCCAGGACACCCTTCCCCGCTTACCTGACATGCCAGAAGCCTGATCTCTGCTGAAACTGAGGGAGGAGGACGAGAGCAGCGCCCACTCTCCCTATCTGCCAGATCAGGTGGCTGCCAGGTAAGAGACTTGAGGCCCCACGGTGCACCAGCCAACCCCCAGGCCAGGAATGCTGCCAGGACCCCCACGCAGCTCCAATCTGTGCCCCACTGGACCTCAGCCTACCACCTGCAGCGGCCAGGAACTCTGCTGGGACTTCCGGGCCCCCTGATTTGCACCCCGCTGGGCCTTAGCCTGCCGCCAGCAGCGGCCAGGAATTCCACAGGGACTCTCCCGTGGTGCCGATCTATGCCCTGTCAGGCCTCAGCCCGTCGCCCACCGAGACCCCTGCCCAACTGGGACCGCTGCGCAGCCCCAATTGGCACCCTGCTGGGCCTTGACCTGCTGCCAACAGCAGCCAGGAAGTCCACTAGGACTCCCTCCAAGGGCAATCTGTGCCCTGCCCAGCCTCAGCCTGCCTCCTGCCGGGAGTCCCCGCAAGGCTCTGATCCACACCCTCCAGGACTCGGCGCTCCGCTTACAGCAGCCAGGGACTCTGCCGGGCCTTGGCTCCCCGCCTGGCCTTCTGTGGCCAGGGACCCCGCTGGGACCCCCCCAGCGGGCCTTCACCTGCCACCCACACCAGCCAAGGGCTCCGCCAGGAACCTGCCAGGCCTCCACCTGCCTGCCCGGGCCAGGAACTCTGGGAACCACACAACCCACCTCCTCCCCTACCCTCTCTGCCTCTGCACTGGCCCTGCCCATCTGGCCAAGAACCTAGGAGGCTGCACAACCCATGCCCTCCCTCTGGAGCCCTCCTCCCAGCCAGAAAATGCTGGAGACACAGGCTCCCTTTGCAAAGGTCACCGGCTGCCCCATCCCATGCCCTGCTGCTTGATCTGGGCGTGCCACACTCCAGAGCTGCTCCTGCAGCCAGAACTCCCTGGGTGGGGCAGTCCCAGAGGAGCTACACAGGGGCACTCCCTACAAAGATCCAGTAACAACAGAGTGATCCTGCCGAGGTCTGATCTGGGAGAGACACCTCCCCAACTCTGAGGACAGTCATTTTTCAGTCATAGTGAAAAATAATCATGAGGCGGAATCAACAGAAAAACTCTGGCAATATGAATAATCACAGTAGATCAACTCCCCCAAGGAATGACAAGATAGATACGCCACAATATCCCTTGCATAAGCAAATGGCTGAGATGTCAGAAATCAAATTCAGAGTCTGGATAGCAAATAGGATCAGCGGAATGGAGGAAAGGATGGAATTTGAATTTCAATAAGTAATCAAAAAAATGACCCAAAAGATGTCTCAAGAGTTCGATGAATTCAAAGACAAAATGACCAAAGATTTTGACACATTGAGACAAGAAGTTGCAGCCCTCAAAGATCTGAGAAATACTGTAGAATCCCTCAGTAACAGAATGGAGCAAGGAGAAGAAAGTATTTCTGACATGGAAGACAAAGCTTTCAAACGCTCCTGAGCTTCCAAAGAGGAAGAGAAATGGAAGACAAAAACGGTTCATTCTCTCAGACAGCTCTGGGATAACTTGAAGAAAACCAATATTCGCCTTATAGGGATCCCTGAAAATGATGAAGTGGTGACACAAGGCACAGAGTCTCTTGTTTATGAGATTATGAAAGACAACTTTCCAGACATGACAAGAGATTCTGAAATTCAGATAGCAGACACTTTCAGAACACCAGCATGACTCAACCTGAATAAGACATCCCCCAGGTACATCATAATTATCTTCACTAAAGTTAATATGAAGGAGAAAATTCTGAAAGCAGCCATACATAAGAAATCCATGACCTACAAGGGGAAGAATATTAGAATAACTGCAGATCTCTCTGGTCAAACCTTTCAAGGTAGAAGAGAATGGTCATTGACTTTTAATCTCTTAAAACAAGAGAACTTTCAACTCAGGATCCTGTACCCAGCTAAACTGAGTTTCATTTATGAGGGAGAAATTAAATACTTTAATGACATCCACATGTTGAAGAAATTTGCCATAACTAAACTAGGTTATATTTCTGACAAAGGCGTGACAACCAGAATCTACAGAGAGCACAAACTGATTAATAAGAAAAGAACACGTGATCCCATTTCACTGTGGGCAAGAGATTTGAACAGAAGTTTCTCTGAAGAAGACCGGCACATGGCCTATGGACACACGAAAAACTGTTCATCATCTTTAATCATCAGAGAAAGGCAAATCAAAACCACTTTCTGAGATCATTTTACTCCAGTAACAGTACCCTACACAACAAAATCCCAAAACTACAGTTGTTGGTGAGGATGTGGAAAGGAAAACTTCTGCAGTGCTGGTGGGAATGCAAGCTAATATGTCCCTTTTGGAAAGAAGTTTGGTGAACACTTAGGAATGTAAAAGTAGACTTGCTGTTCAATCCTACAATTCTCCTACTAGGTATATCCAAAAGACTAAAAATCACTTCACAACAAAGATATTTGCACCAGAATATTTATTGCAGTCCAATTCATAATTTCCAAGTCATGGAAGAAGCCCAAGTGCCCATTGACCCATGAATGGATTAATAAATTGTGGTATATGTATACCTTGGAATATTATGCAGCCTTAAAAAAGATGGAGACTTCACCTTTTTTTTTTTTTTTTTGACTTTACCTTTTTTATGTTTACATTGATGGAGCTGGAAAATATTCTTCTTAGTAAAGTATCTCAAGAATGGAAGAAAAAGTATCTAATGTACTCAGTACCATTATGAAATCAATATATAATCACCCATACTTCCATATGAAAGATAAAGTGCAACTATAGCCCAGGATGAGGGAAGGAAGAGGATGGGAAGAAGAAAGGAGTGGAGAAGGGTGGTTGGATGGTGGGAGGATAATAGGTACCACACTATGGTACATTTTTCTAGGGTACATGTCAAATCTCTATCAAGTGTAGAGTATAAATGTTTTAACACACTAACTAAGTGAAGTGAAGGCTATGTTAACCAGTTTGATGTAAGCATTCCAAATTGTATATAAAATAAGCACATTGTACCCTATAAATGCATTATCATATACTGCTATGATTGAATAAAAAATATAAATTAACACTATGCTTATTATAAAAATTTTGAGACATTTAGAAAATGAGAAGAAAAGGCTTGGCGCCTGTGGCTCCATGGGCTAAGACGCCAGCCACGTACACCTGAGCTGGTGGGTTCGAATCCAGTCCAGGCCTGCCAAACAACAATGACAGCTGCAACCAAAAAATAGCTGGGTGTTGTAGTGGGCGACTGTAGCCCCAGCTACTTGGGAGGCAGAGGCAAGAGACTCGCTTGAGCCCAGATATTGGAGGCTGCTGTGAGCTGTGATGCTACTGCACTCTATCCAGGGTGACAGCTTGAGCCTCTGTCTCAAAAAAAAAAAAATGAGAAGAAAAATAAATTACCCAGACTTTCCTGACAAAAACAACCACTGTTAATATCTTTTTCCATCTAAGTTTTGCTGTATTTTCATTTTATTTCTTTTTGAGATTTTGCTTATTTTTCTGCTATATGCATTTAATATAGTTATGATGCTATGACATATTATATATATGCATGTATGTAATACATATGCACTATGTATATATTATTTTGAAATCCATTCAAATTATAAAAGTAGAACATTATTAGTGAGGAAATCTAGAAAAGAATATTAAAGGGAAGTGTGTAAAAACCCCTACATTATGTTAATTGCATTGAAAAGATTTTAGGAAAATGCAGTGAAATGTTAACAGTGTTTATTTCTGAATAGTGGTTATTTTAGTCTTTTAAAATGCATAACATAAAAATACATTAACATAATTAGGACTAAATTGTACATCTAAATATTTGAGCATAGTAAACATAACCATTCATAGGTACTTAATAAAAAAATGATAAGAAGTAGCTTGGTACAGATAGTTAAGTGAGGTGATGGTTATGTTATTCAGTTTGATTTTAACATTCCACATTGTACATCAAATCATTACATTGTACCCCATAAATGTATGCAGCTATGATTTAATAAAATATCAAATTTAAAAAACAGTAAATTATTCTTCTTGTCCAATTAAAGAACGAAATTATTTAATATGAGTTTGTAAAATTCAGAAAAATCACTTCTAAACTTTTTTTTTTTGTAGAGACAGAGTCTCACTTTATCACCCTTGGTAGAGTGCCATGGCATCACACAGCTGACAACAACTTCCAACTCCTAGGCTTAGGCAATTCTCTTGCCTCAGGCTCCCGAGTAGCTGGGACTATAGGTGCCTGCCACAAGGCCCAACTATTTTTCTGTTTTTGCAGTTCGGCCGAGGCCGAGTTTGAACCCGCCACCTTTGGTACATGGGGCCAGCGCCCTACTCGCTGAGTCACAGGTGCTGCCCTAAACTATTTTTTATTGATATGTAACTTTTGTACTATGGTATGGGTGATCACATATATAATATTTTGCTACCTGAATATAAATTGTAATGATCAAGTCATGGAATTTAAGGTATCTAGTACCTTGAATATTTATCATTTCTCCATGTTAGGAAAATTTCAAATACTGTCTTCTATCTGTTTTGAAATATACAATATATTGATATTAACTATATTCACACTACTCTGCCATTAAACATTAGGCCTCATTATAACTATAAGTTTTTATCCATTATGCAACCTCTCTTCACTCTGCCACTCCCCACAAACCCTTTCCAGCCTCTGGTGTCTACCATCCTACTGTATACATCCATGATATCAACATTTTTGCCTCCCATATACAGGTGAGAACAAAGGCTATTTGTTTTTCTGTGCTGTTCTTATTTCACTTAACATAATGGGCTCCAGTTCCATCCATGTTGCCACAAATAACAGGATTTTATTCTTCTCCTTGAGCTGAATATTATTCCATTGTGTACATGTACAACATTACTTTATCTCTTCATTCATTAATAGACACTTACAATGATGGAATATCTTGCTATTGTGAATAGTGCTGTAATAAACATGGGGGTGCACCTATCCCTTTGATATACTGATTTTCTTTCCTTTGGATAAATAACATTAGTGGAATTGCTGAATTGTCTGATAGTTCTATTTTTGTTTTATTGAAAAATATACATACTCTTTTCCATAGCAGCTCTACTCATTTACATTCTTACCAACAGTGTTAAAGACGTCTCACCCCCCCTTTTTTTTTCTTTGTCAAATTGAACTGGGTAGTCTTTATTTTTATTTGCTAAATCTGGCAGCTCATCCAGAGTAAGAATATGGCTATAAAATAGAACCACCATAGTTGAAGGACTTCCCTTTTCTCTGAGTCTTTGCCAGGATCTGTTATTTTTATATCTCATTGTTACTTTGATTTGCTTATCTCACAGTAATTAGTGATGTTGATAATTTTTCATATGCCTTTTGGCAATTTGTACACTGTGTTTTGAGAAATATCAATTCATGTCCTTTGCTCACTTTTAATAGTATTTATTATTATTATTATTATTATTATTATTATTATTTTTACTATTGGGTTGTTTGAATTTCTCATATATCCTAGAAATAGTTCATTGTTGGATGAATAGTTTACAAATACTGTACTTTATCCCATTTACCATGATGTCTCTTCACTATGTTGATTGTTTTCTTGTGAAGAAACATTTTAGTTACCATAGTCCTATATTTATCTTTTTTGCTATTATTGTCTATGCTTTTGAGATCTTATTAGCAAAAAAGGCAAATTAGTAAAATATTTGTAAATTAGTAAAATATTTGCAAAGACTAATGTCCTGAAAATTTTTCACTACATTTTCTTTTCAGAGTTTGAAAAGGGTGTTCTTTTCCCAATGTATGTTTATGGAGCTTTTGTCAAAGACAGATTGGCTGTAAATAGGTAGATTTATTTGTCGATTCTATGTTCTGTTCCACTGGTCTATGTGTCTGTTTTGCAATACTTGCTATTTTGATCAAATTGTTATTATATTATTATGCCTTTTTATTTTTGTGTAGTAGTGAAAAACACATTTTTCTTTGCAAATTTTCTTGACAAATTATCTTCAAGTGTAGCAATCATTAACAAATATTAAAGCAGGATGTTATTTATTGTTTTATGGTCAAACATTTGTGAAGCGATTCTAAGCATTTCTTGGTTTAATACATTAGTTCAAGTAACCCATATTCTAAGAAGTTGCAAAATCAATCTGGAGCACAGATGAATCCTGAAAATCCCAAATGCTCATGCCCAATTTAAGGCAAAAGGTACTCCACAGTTTTGGCAAATTTATGACCATCTAAACACATCATGCTGGAATTCTACTTTCTTTGGTCACCTTCTATGATAAAAATAATTCTAGGATGGTCCTAGAAGATTCTCAACACTTGGGATACACATACCTTCTACCTGTTATTCAATAAAACACTAATACAGTGATGGGATTATATGTAATTAAAGTCACAACTCAGTTGATCTTATGATGGGGATATTATCCAAGTGGGCTTAACCTGACCACATCAATACCTTAAAAACAGTGTAAAGATAAAGGAAGTCTTCAGTTGTTTACAGAAGATGATGTGCTTTGGTCTGCTGAGAACAAAGTAAAATTATTGTTGTCATTTGCTTTTGAGGGGCACATTAGAATAAATTGCAGGAGTCCTCTGGGAACCTAGAGTATTCCCTGCTGACATATGGAAGAAAAAGTGGAGCCTCAGGCCTAGTATCTAGGAACTGAATTCTGCCAATCATGCTCAAACTTCTGATCTACAGAAAAAATAAGAAATAAAAATTTATGCTTCTAACTTCATAGTATTTCCTTAGCAGCAATAGAAATCTAATACACAGTCTAAGATATAAAACATTCCAGTTATTTATCCTCTCCTATATATTTCTCTCTACAATGCTCTTTGATTTCATTCCTGATCAAAATTTCATAATCTTCCTCTCCGTTCCTGACCTTTACACTGTGTTCTCTTAAATCCCAGATCTATGGCAGACAGACGGCTTTGTGTTTTGATATTAGCACTGAAATATTCTTTCTATCTCTCTGCCATAACTGAAACACTTTCTTCCCCAAAGGCACAGTTTTACCAATAGCTTTATCAAAGGAAGGATACTCATTCTATTATGCACCATGAATGTCAGGTTTAGAAGCTGAAAATAGCAGCAATAATAGAGAACATTTGTTGACTGTTTATTATGTTGGGCACAGTTTAAGAATTGTGGCAGAAAATGTTACTTGTCCAATACTAATTGTCTTCTTCCACCAGACTAATAGAAAATCAGTATCATTAGGAGATCTAAGTTCCCAACTAAGATCTACATTACCCAACCTACCTTTCAGATAGAAAGCTATGTGGCAGAGTTATGGTTAATGAGCTATATGAAAAGGTTGTTTTAGTCTTCTCAAAAAGTTTTTAGAAATGGAGAGGATTTAATTGGAAGTAGGTTTTGTACTTATCCCTTTCCCTTCTTCCTGGCTTAAACTTAGTTGATTGCTTTTTCGGCAGGAGGTTTGGGGAAAAAGGTTATCTTGCAGCCATGGAGACTATATTCACATTCAACGACTGGAGGAATCACAAAACAAATAGTGACTGAGAAAACGAATGGCAACATGGAGTCATCACATCATTCCAGAATTATCTACCTATAGGTTTTTACTCAGATCAGAAAAACAAACAAAATACCAATATATTTGTCTATGTTTCTTTAAGTTATATTTTTGTTACATACAGCTGGAATGGTTCTTAGCTGATACAATATACTTTTATATCAATCAAATAATTAAATAAACACAGCAACAGTATAATGTAAGTAAAATTATTATCCCCATTGTAGAAATGAAGAAACAACTACAGAGAATATATGTGAATTTTCCAAGGCTTGCACAAATGTGGAAGGAGCCACCATTTAAACTTAAGCAATTTGGCTTCAGATTCCACACTCTTAAATTCAATTCTACACTGTCCTAGGTCCAGGCTAGCACTTGCAAATTGAAAGTTTTCCACAAAATGGTAAAATTCCTACTCTTTTGAGGTTTATGCTATAAAGATTTATTAACCCACAGATAGGCACATTACTGTCACATACTCAGCTTTCAAGAATTCACCCACACTTGGCAAGATAACATACTAGAGAAAATCTGTAACAGCCACTTGGGTTGAGACAGAGAAGAGAGAACTTCAGCCACCTCTGGTTGATGGAATCTATTTAGAAAATTCACTCTGGGAGAATGGTAAAGCAGGAGACTCCAAGAGCCAACAAGGAAGTCTGGAGCTGAGGAAGACTGGCACGGAAGATAAGTGCCTAGCTAGGGGTAGAGGCCTGCCAGCTCGCCCTGCCATGGAGAATTAAGGACAAGAAAGGGCTGTCCTTCAGTTTTTTTTTTTTTTTTTTTTATTTTGGAATGAGTTGCTCTCTGGAGTTTCCTTGGAAGAGCAATTGAGCTCAAGCAGAGTCAGGCAGCTGCAACTGAATACCAGGTGGCACGGATCTCCCATCTGCTTCGTTATTAGCAGGGCAGTGCCATTGTTGAAAGGCCATGCTGGAGGAACAGTCTGCAGGGTACTAGTGCATGGCTGGCTCTGGGGCACCTGCTGAGCTTGGGCAACCATTCTTGCAGTGAACTGAATGGCCCCCACATCCTCAGGAAGGCCACTATGTTGTCAGGGGCACTGTTTGATATGCCTACTAAGGAATTTGGAAAGAATTTCAGGACCCCAAACCCATGATGAACAAATGTTTGTGCAGTGACCAGGCCCTGATTCAGAACAAATAAGTCAGGAGGAAAGAACCTGGTCTCCTCTGCAACTAGAAAGTGACTTCCGGCCCTCATCTTATACAGCAAAACCAGTGTGTATGTTCTCCATTACCTAACACCACAGTGTTACCTGATATTAAACTATTTTAAATTGGACATGATCTTCATATATAATATATCTAATATGTATATATATTATACATGAAGATATGTATATATATTATACATATATTATATATGAATATATATAATATATAATATGTATATATTATATATATTTTCTTTCATTTTTTTCTCCTTTCCTCAATTTGTTTTTCTTACCTTTATTTTCTTTCTATTGTTGTTATTGCTGTTTATTTATTTTTATCTTTTTTTGGTAGTACTTTTTTTTTCTTTTATATTTTCTTCAATAGCAAGGACTTTTCCATTTTTGTTATGGTTTTCAGCCCCTTTTATTCTTTATTTTTTGTTATTTCTCACATTTTTTCTCTCTTTTGGTCGAAATTCTTCTAATATTTCATCTTTCAACATAAATTTCTCATATAAGAACTAAAATCTTTCTTTTTTTCTCTTCATGTTATATAATTGTATTTTTTTTTTTAAGTTTTAGGCTGGGGTTGGGTTTGAACCCATAACCTCCACTATATGGGGCCAGTGCCCTACTCCTTTGAGCCACAGGCATCACCCTATATAATTGTATATTTAATTTTACATATCTCTTTTTATTATTATTTTTTTTTTCTCAGAGGTTTGGGGGTCATGGAATTGGGCTAGCTCAAGGAGGCTATGAGCTCAGGGTCTAAAGCTTTGGCCTTTGGAAAGATGATATTGGTAGGTCCCCACTACAATACACTATTGATTTATTTTTATATATTTGGCAGAGGTGTGTTCTTGATTTTTCCCAGGCTAACAAATATTTTCTGATCACAAATGACTCACTCAGCTTGGCCTCTAAAGTACAGAGTTACATGAGTGGGTCAAATAACAGTTGTCAAATCCCACTATTTTTCTGTCTCTCTCTTTTTCTCTATATACCCTTCTCTCCATTTCCTCAATTCTTTCCCTTAACTTCTTGCTTCTTTTTTATTGTTTTATTTATTTCTATCTTGTCTTTATCCTTCTCTTCCTTTTGTCCTTATATGAAGGCCATGTCAATACCTAAGCTCAGAGACAAGATAATTTAAAATGAAGGAGGTGGGGAGAGTAAAAAATAGGGGCAACAAGTGAATAGGAAGAAAACACACTTAAGAAGGAAGTACCAAAAAAATTCTGGCAACATGATAAAACAGAACATAGCAATCCCCCTGAGAGATCATGAGGTAGCTACCACGGAGTATTCCACTGATAAAATATAATGATAATGACAGAAGGAAAATCAAAATAAGGATGGCAAAAACAATAAAGAAGATTAAAGAGAAGGTGGAAAATAATCAAAAGGAAATCCAACAACAGAACCAAGAAATGGAATGACGATATGAAGAATATAGTAAGGATATGGTGGAGCTTAAGGAATTGAAGTCGTCAATCAGGTATCTTAAAGATGGAGGAGAAAATATCAATAACATAGTAGATCATGGAGAAGAAAGGGTCTCAGAGATGGAGAATAAAATTGTTGAGTTAACCGATACAGTTAAAGAGACAGAAAAGGAAAGAGAGAAAGCAAAGTGTTTACGAAGAGAATGATAGGATTTCATGAAGCATTCAAAGATACAAATTATAGGTATCTCTGAAGTGGAAAAAGAATGTTCCAAAGGAATGGATGCCCTAGTGGAAGATATCATAAATGGAAATTTCCCAAGTATCTGAAAAACAGAAAGAGAAAACATCAACAAACTAATAAATCATCTTAAGGGACTGGAAAAAGAAGAGCAATCCAATCCCAACCCTAGCAGAAGAAAAGAAATAACCAAAATTAAAACAAAAATAAACTAAATTTCAAACAAATGAATCAGTTAGAAAATTAATGAAACAAAAAGTTGGTTCTTTGAAAGCATAAACAAAACCAATAAACCTTTGGTAAGATTAACTAGAAACTGAAGAGTAAAACTTCTAATAATCTCAATCAGAAATGAAAACAGCGAAATTGCAACAGATATCACAGAGATAAAAGAGGTTATTTCTGACTACTACAAGACACTCTATACCCATAAATGTGATAATGTGCAGTAAATAGACCAATACCTGGAATCACACCATCTCCTAGATTTAATCAGGAAGAATTATATTTCTTCAATAGACCTATTCTAAGCACTGATATCGAAGAAATAATAAAAAAGCTTCCAGCAATAAAAGCTCTGGATCAGATGGCATCACACCAGAATTCTATCACATCTTCAAAGAAGAGCTTGTACCTATACTGCAGAATTTATTTCAAAATGTTGAGAAAAAAGGAACTCTACCCAACACATTCTGTGATGCAAACATCATCCTGATACCAAAACCAGGAAAATACCTAACTTAAAAGGATAAAATTCATTTCCTTTCCCTTTTTTTTAACTTTATTCAAATTAATATGATGGTACAATTTTTAGGTTACATTGTCTGC
>CAUYRH010123197.1:0-24730 GCA_963574655.1 Perodicticus potto
GCAATGTGGATTCTACCGGCATGTTCAGCAACATATACACAGCTCAAAACATCACATTGTATATCATACAAATACATAATTTTTATTTTTAATTAAAAAGTTTTTTTTGTTGTTGTTGTTGGCCAGGGCCATGTTTGAACCTGCCACCTCCCGTATACAGGGCTGGCGCCCTACTCCTTGAGCCACAGGCAAATCTGTCAAGTGTAGAACATAAATGTCTTAACACAATAATCAAGTATGAGGCGAAAGCTATGTTGATTGGTTTGATAGAACCACGTCAGATTGTATAAAAAAATCAACACATTGTACCCCACATATGCATAAATGTATTCATGATCTATATGTATATGAATTAATATTTAAAACAAGAAAAAATGTATTTGAACATATACTTCAAATATACTTTTGTTTGTTTGTTTCTTTAGCAGACCCTGGCTGGATTTGAACCCACCAGCCTGGTGCATGTGGCTGGCACCCTAACCGCTGAGCTACGGGCACCCGGCCAAAAAAATAAAGCCTTTTAAAGGCTGACAAGAATAAATTAAAAGAACAGAACAGCCTAAATAAAATTTATGTGAAAATAACAATTCAGTAATTTCTCAAATATACATATTCTTTGCTGAAATTAAATGGTTAAGTGTGTAAACATAATTTTAGAAAGTAATCATATTTTTAGTATTTTTACATAAAAAGGTATTTTGACATAAATCACATTAATAGTTAATTTTTAATTAAAAAGAACATTTTGTAAAATGTTGTTCTTCATCTCTAAATAGGATATTTAAAGAAAGAATCACCATAAATTTGCCTTAGATCCAAAGAAAGCAAGGAGATTATAGATTAGAGGATATTATATTTATGGAGTTATTTAATTGAAAAAGAAATAAAGCTTCCCTGCTCATGTCTATTCATTCATAATATATTCTTCAACAAAGAAAGCAAGAAATATAGAAATTATTTCAGTTTGAATTTTGTCTGCTATGATTTTTTTTTGATAAAGAACATCCATTCTCTTTTGACAACTGAGCCTAACTTCCATAGTTCCACATTCATTTTCCTTACTAGAACTTTTGGGAAGCTTACCTTTGAGCTCTATCCATATTTAATATCCTGAGATACATATTAAAAAATGTTAAAGGTAAAAAATGAAAAACTATACTTTTATTGCACAGAAAGAAGAGAAAGTAGTCAAACCTGTAATGTGTCTGTAAACTTGTCTATTTATACAAGGTAACTACAATACAATGTGTAAACTATAACACACAAGAATGCATATATGCATGTTATATATCACACACACTTGCACACACTTTACTGCTCCTGTAATGCTGCTAAGAAACACCGGAGATTGGTACCTGGCACTGCGCGCCAAAGTCACGGAATATGGGGGGAAAGCTCCAGATATATTTATCGACCTGAAGATGTTCCACGTATAAAGTCCTTTGCAAACACATTCACCCAGGGCTCTTCGTCCAGTGGTTCACTTGTACATGTTCCTCATGCCCAGTACATAGGAAATAACTATGTTTTCTCTTTTTTTGAGAGTCTCACTATGTCGCCCTTGGTAGAGTAGTGTGGTGTCACAGTTCACAGCAACCTCAAACACTTGGGCTTAAGCAATTCTCTTGTCTCAGCCTCCTAAGTAGCTGGGACTATAGGCGCCCACCACAACACCTGGCTATTTTTTTGTTGCAGTTGTCATTGCTGTTTGGCAGGTCCAGGCTGGGTTCGAACTCGCCAGCCCTAGTGTATGTGGCTGGTACCCTGCCGCTGAGCTACAGATACCAAGCCATCTTTTTTTCTTTTTGTAAATCTTTGTCAGTACAAACTTTTTTCCTTTTTTTTCTTTTTTTTACTATAATATCACTCCTTGGCTCTTCCCATCTTCTCTCCTTTTTTGCTTGAAAGAGAGAGAAATTGGTCTAACTTTATTTTTTCCCAAAAGACAATCCAGGCATGTTGACGTAACTGTTTACTCAGTAGCTGAAAGACTGACACCAAATGCACACGCTGGGGCAGGTAGAGATAAAACCTGATTCAAAATGGAAGAAAGAAGTCTGAAGGCTGG
This sequence comes from Perodicticus potto, assembly GCA_963574655.1. Lineage (NCBI taxonomy): Eukaryota > Metazoa > Chordata > Mammalia > Primates > Lorisidae > Perodicticus > Perodicticus potto. Next base: position 2,069 of record CAUYRH010123197.1, read on the forward strand.
ATCCAGATTAATATTTCAGGGAATTGAAATGAGATTACACAGTGTTCTGACAATTGAGCATCGAGGACATTCTCCTGTTAAAGCAGGTTATAAATCAGAGGTTGGCTTTCTGAGGGAAGACCCAGTGGAACATTTGTAATCACTTGGAGGAAAGCAATAGAGTCTGGCTTACCTCGCCACTAAACCCACAATTTGCTCTTTGGAAAGGAAAGGGAACTTCAGATACAGAGTCTCTTAAAACATAGAAATTCACTTTAAAAAAAAAAAAAAAAGGAGAGGGATTTTGAAATGGAACCAAAGAATCTTCTAATCTCAAAGGTGCTTGGTTAACGATTACAGCTATGTCAAAATGTTAATTATTTTTAAACATTTCAAAGCATTTAATTTTGTTCTTGTATTTTACATTGGATTTTTAAAGTTTTTACTTTCAATGTATGCACATGCAAGAAAAAATCCCCCTAACCCTCATTATGAAAAGGTCTAAAAGCAAAGTTGTGCTTTAAAAGAACTGTCAATCATAGGTTGAAAATAAGTATGCAACTCTATATATCATCACATTTCTCCTATGTGATTGACTCGCTGTTATTTAAGAAGCCTATTCTTTTCATTGATTTTTAGATTTCATGAATTATTAAAGAAGCCTGGTTATAACCTCAAAATTGATTCTTCTTAGGGGTGAAAGTAGAGTCATCTTCAGGAACAGATATCTGAGAAAAGTCAATGTCTGTAAGTGTTTCATGTCAGCGTACATCTTGCCCCATTCTATGGATAGTTTTTCATTATTTTAGTCTTAATTTCTGTCAGCCTGGAACTCCTCAATGATCCTTAGCACTAGAGTGCTTCAAGATGTTCTTTGGTCACCAAAGACAAAAAACTCCCAAAACCAAAAAAAAGATCTGAACCTTAAATCAGCAAAGAACAGGAGGAAAAGAAGAAAAACTGTTCAAATGATTTAATTACTGATTTGGCATTTTCAGTCTACAGCCTGAAGAATGGCTTTCCTTTGGAATTTAGAAGTTGCCATCACACCTGCTAGTTTCCCAAGTCAGTTAAATATTATAGTCTTCAAATAAATCTCAGAAAAGTCATGTTAAGGAATACTCTTGAACCCCAGATCTTAAGAAGTACCCAAGCCCAAAGTTTAATAAGTTTGGGGTCCAAGTCTGTCCATAACTGGGCTCCCCCTTCCCGGATTCATTCACTTGCTGAGTCCTGCAGGGAGCACGGACAAGCAGCTCAGTGCACGCCCTCTCCTGTCCTTACTTGGTCCCTCATATTAACCCTGCGGCCATCTCCCAGAGAGGCTCCTCATTTTTTGTTTCACCCTAATGTTAGCTTAGTCCACATGCACTGTCTTATAGTTATAATTCCTGACCAGTAAGTACTCCCATCTTCAAGACCTTTTATGCAGAACTACTTACATTTCAACTCTGATTGTCAAGTCTCAGCACATTTGCTGTTATCTTTGCCACCTCGTGTGGTTTCAGGATCCCAGAACTTTACTTCCCTGCTGAACAATTTCCCTAAGTTGTTGCCTGACAGCAGCTAGTTGTAACTTTGGTCCAAGGGCCTGGATCTCTGCAAACACTGGCTTAAATATGACTCCTTTTGTTTCAGGAATTAAATAAAACCCTTATCCCTAAGATAAAGTCAAAGTTTAAGAACCTTTGGAATCCAAATGCTGAATTTCAGCTACACTAGTAAAGAAAAAGTATTTGCTGTGAATCACAAAGTGATAAAACAATAAAAACTGTGGAATAACGGGTCTTAATATCAGTCCTTCTCTGTGTGTTTCCAAACATTTGACACCTCAACTAATCAAACCTCTTATAATAGTTTGATTATCATTCTTTTCTGTGTGAGGCACGTGTACACGTGCACGCAGCAGACACAGAATCGAACCGTGTGGTGTCACAATGTCTTATGAGGACTGCTATAGCTCTTCTTTTTTGTATTTTTATTTTACCTTTATCCTCCTTTCACAGACACATTCCCTTCCATTCCACACCATCTGCTAGAACATATTTAATGTGTATCCACCTATTCTAACTTTTATACCTTCACTTAAGCTTATTACTAGTAATAAGATATACCATTGTTTTGTATGCTATTTATCATAATCGACAGAAGTGCTAATATTACATCATGTTTCAGTCCTCAACATAATTTTCAGATATCTGTCCAAGTTGATCAACACAGACCTTAACAAGTCCTCTTAAATGTCGCCACTCAATGACTATATCACATTTTATTTTTTCAGTGTGATCTTGATGAACTGAAATTTCAAATTGAAATTAGTAAATATTCTCCTAGCAGTTTTTCTGCAGTTTAATTCTAATTTTCTGATAAGCCCACAATCTTACTTTCTGCATATAAAAAATCTTTTGATTTAGGAAGTAAAAGCACCAGTATTATAATCCCCAAAGTCGGACACACAACCTAAATTCATGAAGCCCCCTCAGCAAGAACATGTAACAGCTCACAGACATCTCATCCCACATCCTTATGCTTGCACGTCCAAATCACATCAAGGTAAAATGCACTTAACTTCGAGGGACAAGGAAAGCTGTTTCGTTTTGGTTCATGCTATCATTAAGTATTAGGTTTTTAAGGACTGTAAGGAAAGAATGGTCAAATTCTGTGAGTGTGAGCAATATTTGATCACGTCTTCAAAAGCAGCTAGAATCACTGTTCAGTCTCAAAGTGAAGTTAGATTTGAGTAAAAATTAAGCACTGTGCTAGATATTGTAGGGAATTATAGGCATAGTTCTGGCCTTTAATAGACTTATAATATAATATGGAAACAAGAAAAGAACACTTAAATAGGTCTATAATTTTCAAAGCAAGCCAAATACTAAGAAATATCGAAACTGTGGAACTTTCGACAGTGTGACTTCACAATCTTTTGTCCAGTCCTGAATGCTTTTGAATGTGGGATGGAGGGACATTAATTATGGGAAAACCACATATATAAATCAGGATAGTTCTTGGCAAACTGGGACTTACAGTGTCCCTATTATTGGGGACTATAAAGGAGGGAGAAAACTGAGGATCCTTTTTGTAAGAAGGCAAATATAACTAGTCTTCATGGTAGACAGGGACTAACAAAGACAAAAGAACAGAGTGACAGGTGTTGTAGGCAGATGACCTCCTTGAGTCTCCGTGGGAAAGTGGGAGAGTTCATGGAGTGTTTTTCCTCCAAACAGATTTCTCTATATAGAAAATATGGAAGAATATGTAGCTGTAAGCTTGGCTGGAAGAATAAGACTGGCCAAAGCTTTTGAAGGATTATGCACATCAGACTAGAAAATTTAAGCTCTAAGCTGTATGTAAAGAGGTATATTCAAAACTTCCTGAGCAGGAGAATTAGGTAATGAATAGCAAAGTGCTTTAGAAAATCACTTGGATGTAGATGGAGGATGGGGACCCAGCAGATGGTTCGCAATTTATGAGTGCGATTTTTCAATTTTACTACAGTGCAGAAACAATACACATTTAGGAGAAATCCCATTCTATGTTCCATGATTTATGATGATTTCATCCTGATAAATCCATCATAAAGCTTAAATATCATAAGTAGAGGGCCTTCTGTATATCATATCATCTTTCTTTGGCTCCTTTTAAGATTTTTTCTTTATCTTTGGATTCTGGGCTTTGATGATCTAAGGTTTAGTGTTGTTTTTGCATTTATTGTGTTTGTTGCACAATAAACTTCTTGAACATGTGATGTTCTTTACCAAATTTGGAAAATTCTTTCCCACTATTTCTTTAAACACTTCTGCCTAATTCTTTCTCTCCTCTCCAGCTGAGACATATATTCCATGTATGGGAGCCTCTTGATATTTCCAACAAGTTATTAAAGCTCTGTTCATTTTTACCAATTATTTTTCTTTTCGGATCAGATAATTTCTATTGATTTGTCTTCAAGTTCACTCGCACTTTCTTCTACAGCCTTCAATACAACCTTAATCCTACACATTTCTAATTTCATAAAAATACACTTTCCGATTTGTAAATTTCTATTAGGCTCTTTTTTAAATCTTCCATTTCTGTGCTGAGACAGTCTATGTGTACTCAGTATGGCCACATTTTGCTTCAAGTTCTTAAATGTATTTACAATTGTTGTTTTATAGTCTGTATCTGATTATTCAAACATGTGCATCATATCCATGTCTCTTTTATTAACTGCTTTTTTCTTCCCTGATTATAGGTCACAATTTGCTGCTTCTTTGAATATCTTGCATTTTTTAAATTGTGTGATAGACGTAAAACCTATCCAACTTGGTTTGATTTGAATTCTGATCTTGATCCTACATCATGGCCCTTGCTCTGGGATGTGATCGTTCCTCCTGAGGCGTGATCTTTCTGAGGTCTCACTCTGAGGTGGTCGTGATATCTCTCTTCCCTGGCTTGGCCAGAGATCTAATGTCTTCCCATGGCTCATGCTTGCCTATCCCCGATGTCTCTGTTAGCTCTCAGCCCCTCCTCAGTTGCTCTGCTTAGCCCCATCAAGTCTCACTATACATTTTCCCCAGTTAGAGAGCAAGGTGCATGTGGTGCTCACCTGTTTCCCTTCTCTCCATGGTCACATCGCTGTATTGCCCATTGTTCAGTGCCTAAAAACAACTGTGTCATGCATTATGTCAAAGTAGCTTATGAAAAAAAGGCGAGCGTAGTACCTGTCATTCCATCACTGCCAGTGGCAAAACTCTTCCTTACAGTCCTTACTTTGTGTCATCTTATTGAATTTGAATTAGACATTATTGTTTCAAAATAGAAAAGCGGGTCAGGCACAGGTTCATACCTGTAATTCTAGCACTTTGGGAGGCCAAGTAGGAGGAATGCTTGGGGCCAGGGGTTTGAGACCAGGCTGAGCCACATGGTGAGACCCTTGTCTCTACAAAAAATAGAAAAATTGAGCTGGGTAGGGTGGTGTGCACCTGTAGTCTCAGCAGCTGCTCCAGAGGCTGGGGCAGGAGACTTGCTCGAACTCAGAAGTCCAAGGTCACAGTAAGCTAGGATTGTGCCACTGGCTCTAGCCTGGGTGATAGAGCAAGACTCTATCTCGAAAAAAAAATTATAAAAAGAGGAGGTTAATATGTTTATTCTTTATGCATTTATGAAGAGTAAATTAAAAATGTTGACAAAACTTGTGATTGAAGGAGATTAGCAAATGAGAAATCTGTAAGGGCAGAATTAAGAAATTCCCTTTTAGCATTCCAGGCAGCTTTTTAAACATCAACAGCATCTGTTATTGTTTCTGGAGAAGAAAAGAATTTTGAGGCATGAGATATAATTATATTATGTCAAAACACTGTGCTCAAAATTTTTTCCTGTTGAATAGATGATCAAACAGACATATTTTAGGACAAAATAACCAACTCATTTTAGATTACAAGCTTGAGATAACCCCCACTGCTGCTTCTAAAGGATTCATGTGTCTGAGAGCTATACCAGATGGCTGATACAGACAAGGAAGGGATTTTATATCTCCCAGCTATGACTTGGGCTTGTCACTGGCATTCAATGACATCTAAGGTTTAACATTATGAAACTATAAGTATTAGATGACAGTAGGATCACTCCTTCAATAAGAGGCTTGGCAAAGACTAGGCTAGTCGCTTTTTTAGCACACAGATGTGTTTCATTTTGCCTGGATAGGATTTGGTTGGGGTTTTTTGTTTGTTTGTTTCTTTTTAATGTCAATTGTCTAGCCAATATTTAAAAAATAAAAGATTTCACCAAAAATTCAGATTTCTATTTTCTCTTGAGTCTGGCAACACTACAGTCCTTACTTGTGTCCACTAGTCCAGCGGCACAAGCAAGACCTGAATAGAGAGGGTTGTGGTCCTCTCAGCAGCTTCACACCTTGACGCCACCTCCCAGCTTTGGCTGGCACACACGTTCACCCCCTCTGACCTCAGAGTTCCGAATAACTGGTAACCACACACCAGAGGTGTAGGTGGGATTATTAGTTACTAGAACTTATTCTATGTCCATTCCTTATAATTTAGTTTAGTGGTTGGGTGTCCATGATTATTATTTCAATTCACTGAATCAAAGACACTATTGATATTCAAAGGCATCATTACACTATGACCATTAAAAAAAAAAACTGCTACCAATTTAGCTATCACATCTCATGGTCTACAGGATGCACCCTGATTGCAGAGATGTTAAAATGTGAGATTTTAATCGTGCATTATAATTGAAAACACATATATTAAAACGTGCAATTTAATATCAGTTAAAATGGTAACATCATATGAATAGTACCCCATAAATGTTAGAGATGCTTTCCAAGTTACAAATCAATTTCAATGTCTATCATTTCCATTCCTATTCTATAGCTTCTTAAATGGGCTCTAGGCCTCTAGCTTTATTCCCCATCAGTCCTCCTTCATTCTACTATTGGAATGATCTTTCTAGAAGTCTGACCATGACTCTCCCCTGTGCTCACTATTCCCATGACAGTGAGAAGGACCCAGTTTTTCAACATGTCATGTGAGACCAGGTACCATCTTGCTCTCCTTTTTTGGTCTTATTTCTTATTGTCCTCCCTTTTATATCCAGCAACATCACATTCACCTAGTTTTATTTTTAATTTCATAATATTATGGGGGTATGAATGATTTTATTACGTACGAATGGCAGGTTAAGTCAGTGCTATCAGTGTGCCCATCACCAGGAAAATTCACTGAGTTTTGGGGGATGCTGCCCTTTTGTTCAAGTCAATTTTCTGGTGAACAAAGTTTTAGTCATTCTTCAATTCAGGACAATCACCACCTCTGACTAAATGCCCTTTATGGTACACATATCACATTCTCTTTACTTAAGCCTGGATGCATTGGAAGCTAGCTTAGGCTATGTCTGCAGCTAATAATCTGCTTTGTGATTTATTTACAAGCATGCCTACCTAAACCAGGAGTTGCAGATAACCATCTTATAAGTGATTCCACTCTTCAGTTACCTCTTGCACACAAAATGGTCAGATACACATTTAATTGGAAGTCAACATTAAATATAGGCAAAGTTTGCATTTTAAATTTTAGCAAAACTTAGCTGAGAATCTAGCTAGCATTCCTAGAAAACCACAGTCAGCTGAAGGTGGCAGAGGCTGCCCCAGTAAGACTGTGCGTGCATGCCTATGGTGTGTCTGGGACCCAACAGTCTCCATGACCTTGTATATGGCTTTTAAACTCATTTATAATAAGCCTGGCCTCTGATGAATTCAGGGAGCATCTTACTGATTTTTGTTTAGTGGGAGACATTAGAGTTGGAGCTCCAGAAATATTTTATAGGTTGAATTGAATAACCTGACATGATAATCACAACAGTTCAAAAAAAAGGCAAGATAAGTATTATGATACTCAGTTGATAAAAAATCCATAGTTTGGGAAGTTAATGTTGCATTCAAAAAGACAAAGTTGATCAGGGGCAGAGCTAAGACAACCCAATTCTCTGTTCTAGGTCTCAAGATTTCTCACTAAGACATCCCGTGACTGTCTAGTCCTCTTGTGACCATCTATTCAGACAGACCATGAAACATCATTACTTTTTCCATCGATATATTGATCATTACATCCTTTATATCTCCACCATTTCAACGCTTTCTGCACGTTGCTTTATATTGTAGTTGAGTGCATACTTATGTCTCCCCAAGATGATTTGAGGGTGAAGGCTTGTGACTTGTGACAAGCCAGTACCTTTCAGACTTGCAATTTTGACCTGAAGAAATAAATAAATTAAATGGATAACTAATTCTTACCACTTCTATCAGAAAAAATGCCTTGAATCCTATACAGAAGGAAAAGAAAAGGGGGAAGGGAGAGGGGAAGAACAAATATTGTTATAAAAGAAGAAAAATAAAAATACAGCACTTACACCTATGTACTGTTTTTCACCTTTATGAACAGTCATTTCTCATCATAGAACTGATAAAGCCATGCTGTTTCCAATCTACTTATGATTTAAGGTGTTCCTACATTATCCTCATACTCACTCTTTTAGATATTTATATTTGTTTCCACTGAGTCATAGCCAGCTCCCTCTTTGTTAACATAATCATCTGTATTTTTCATTAAGGCCAGAAATTGGTTCCATTAGTAACATTTCATCACAATTTTAGAGCCAATCATACAATTTTAAGTGACTGCTTTTCTGGACCATTGTTGTCTAGCCGAATTGCCTTGAGCTAATAGCAGAGCTTGGTGTTTCCAGTCTGTTGCCACCGCCATCTCCAATAACCTCTTCTTTCTCCCTCCTCTTAGATAGTAAAGTTCAGATGGGAATAAAATAATTGTTCTACATGGTTCTGTTAAGGCAATTAGCCCTAAAAGAGTCTAATGCTTTATAAACAAACAGTATTAAATGAACCTTAATTTACATAGTTTAGAAAATTACTTTATTATCTGATAATTTCTGAGACTGGCATGAGATACTGCATGGCCATATGGATCACAAAGCACTGTGATTCAGCTAGCCATATGTTTTGCCAGCTTTATATCCAAATATGGAAAGTTTGATCACCTCTTTGGGGCTATTACTTAGCCATGTGTGTCATAGATAATGTACTTTCTCCTAATGCATTTACTAAATTATGCAATATACATCCATAAACCAACCATTACTATCTATAACTACCTTCTTGCTATAAAATGAAAAGTTAAGGTATAAAGGGATGAAACAAATTGTATAGATTGAATTAAGTACTTTTGTTTTTTCTCTGCATTTAGTACGAATCTGCCTTTCTTAGCAATCGGTCTTTATACACTCTCTGTAAGATAATCTTTCAATGTTTTTATACTTTTTAAACATATTGTTCCCCTGGTTTTAAGATTCTGGATTCTGGGCTTATTTGCAAAGAAAATGTAGTATTTACATTTAGTCGATACTGGGCCCCTTGTTCAAAAATTATTAAAATTTCAACATGACCATGGAAGAGAATTAAATTAAGTACAAAGCCCTTTCAATCACAGAAGCCTGTGGGACTGTACAGGTCACATGCCCACGAAGCCAACCCTTACTAGGGACAAGTCACTTGGCCTCTTGGACCATAAGACTGCCCTTCTACAAAAGTGGCAAAATCTTATCTGCTTTACCCACCTCATGGAGTCACTGCAATCGTCATGTAAGTTCAGACTCTTTGGTAGGCTCTAAAACACTTGAAAGTTTGTGTTTAAATTACTGGCTGATGGACATGATTTTCTTCCACTTATTTAAAAAATACTGCATTTATTACAAAACATTTCCTACAGGCCAACCTTAACATGAATAAATACAGCTTATTCCCCTATGAAAAATACAATTCTTTCTTTTAACAAATTTTATCGTGATTTTATACTATTTGTACACTTCGGGAAGTTAACAATAATGTACTCCTTGAAGCAAGATATACTGTCTATTCCTGCCTGAGCATAACCACAGCCCTGGTAACCTGAGCTGCTTCCCATCACTGTATGACGTGACTCTGAAATTTCACATTCACTTTTTGGCACATTCAATCTCTGCAGCGGCCTGCCCCATTTTACAACTTCCCCCTCCTTAGTTTCAGGGTAGAAATTCTCCTAACACTTTTTCTTATCAAATATATTATTTCCTTTTGATATTGGAGTTTATGAAAAGAAAAGCCTAAGGTCTTTCAATTCTAAGCTTGTGGGTTTTTGGCAGGAATTCCTATGTTGTGGGAGAAGGTGGGTTTGTTTGTTTGTTTTTAAATGTTTCTTCAGTAATTTTAAGCTTGAACCAGCTAGAAATATCAAAATGAATTCCTATATTTTCGTCATCCTCAAAACACATCAGACTTCAATTACAAAAAACCACAGTTATTTGGGTGCAGGTAAAATGTTCTCACCCTTTCTTATGGTTTGTCCTCAACCAGTCTTCCAGGGCACATTTAAATCACTCTGAAACAGATCAGAATATTGCTATTCCTACTCTTGAAAATGTAACATTAATTGAAATTGTAGATTCCTTGCTCCCGAGATTTATTAATGCTACTAAAGCATTGAGAACTCCTGAGCTCCTATCTCTTGTTTATTGTAGTAATATAATCATGATGTAATATTAGCAAACCATTTTTTAAAACAAGTAATTTAAGCCCATAATGGATTCTTCTATGTCCACACTTCTCGGCATCCTCACATTCTTACTTCAACATTCATTTAAAGCAAAGGGTCTAGCCCTCAGAGCTGGAAGAAGATCAATCATTCAACATCTATCACAAGCTCACAGTTAAAAGAAAAAGTCACCTGAGGTGTCTTAATCTTCAAAGAAAAGAAGCAGGAAAAGGAGGTTACAACTCAAAGTGTGTTTCCAAATGTCAGATTGAGGCTGCTGGGGAAATGTCTGTGGTGTGGCACTAAATGGTGGAGAGCAGTTAAGTGGGACAGTGGTGCTCACAAAGTACCCTGAACTGAAACCACAATGCTGGTCACAGAAAAAAACACTGTGAGTTGATCTTTCATCTTTCCTAGGGGACTGGCAACACCTTCTGCCCTATTACTGTGAAACGGGAATGGCCAAGGGACGCTGTGGGGAAAGGACCGGAGTACCAACTCTCATGTCAGGCCTTTGATGTAATTAGAAAATATTAGAACTGCATCAATTTCCTCTTCGTTATTGGTAATGTTTGCTTTGGGTCATGAAATAATTCAAGTTATCCTAAAATGCAATCTTTAATGACTAAAATGTAGTTGTCTGTTCTGCTTTTCACATTAATTAGAAATGGCATCAAATTACTGCCTAATGGGCCAAACAAAATGATAAACTCTTTTACCCCCTCTTTAATCTTTGGTTGCTAACCTGCCTCCTGAAGCACAAAAGAGGCATGCATAATGTAGACAAAAACGGTTCTGGCCATGGCACTGCAGCCCTTTACAGTCATTCAGGTGGCAGTTAAAATTATTCAGCATAAGTTGCTACTGGTTGCAGACTGGGAAAAACTGAGAATGAGCCTTTGCAACAAAACATGGTAGATTGCTCTAAATATTTCGACACAGAAGATCATTTTTTTTCCAAGCTAAGATTTGTTTAGCTCCTCTTACAGACCTCTTACGGGAAAAGAATTAGTTTAAGTCTTATAGGAAAAGAGGTTAAGAATGAGGTTTAGAGTTTCTTTATATGTAAAAGTTGGAGATTGTCATCTTCAACAACTAAGTCTGTTGTTATGATTAGTTTAGATATTTTATGTGAAAGGATTAGCTAAATGAACTTTAATTTCCTTCTTTCCTCCTTACTTTGATTTCAGAATTCTAAGGGAAGACTAACTTAACCAGACAACAGACTCATTAATAAATGAGCCTGTGCCTGTCCTGTTCATCACCCATAATGTTAATATTTCAAATTAATACAAATGAATCAATCAATATTCATTAAACGACACTACCAGTCAAATAGTACATAAAATTAAAATAGCTCTTTTCTCCCTAATCAATTGAAAAGCTAATGCTAGGAAGAGTTTCTAATTATCTGTGCAAACAATGGCCTTTCCCTTTGCTGATCAATTTTGAGGAGGGAATACAACCTTTCAATGAACAATTTTCATCTTGAGGAACTTTGGCCAAAAGTTCACCCAAGTGTATAGACATTTCAAATAAAGTCGGGAAAAATTTCCTAGTTGATCCAGTAATAAATAAGATAAATTATGTATCAGTATACCAAGTATCTTAAACAGAAATAACTATGTGGAGCCCTAATGTGTTATCTATTTAGCATATCATTTTGTTATTACATTACCTTTTCTTTGATAACATACTTATTTGATATCAATTTCATCTATCTCCAAAATTACCTCTTATTATTTAAATTCATATTAAACCCTCTTTAAAATGTCAACATTGAGAAAGCATTTGTAGTTGTTTCTGGATCATTTTTAACAACAAAAAAGCCTTCCATAACGGTAAATGACAAGTTTCTTCATTTGTATTTTGTTCATTATGAAGGTGAAAATAGTATTTTCCACATATTAACAAGACACTTGTTAATATTAATGGCTTTCAGCAGTATTCAAGAACATAAATGAAACACAAAACTAATCAAGGTATATCATTATTTTGGTAAGAACTAATTAACTAGTTCATTAGCTTCTGAAGATTTATAACTACAAGCTTTTCGAAGTTCTCAAAATACCAGGAAAATATTATGGAAAAAATATGAAATATGTTTCTTCCTTTTATGATTTAAAGATACTATTAAATTTATTGGTCAATTACAAAGCAAGCTTTTGGAATGGAAAAGGTAGATTATGGAGCAAATAAAGAACAATGTTGTATATTACTGCTGAAAAACTGGGCTGCGATAAGCTCTTCACTAATAGATGGATTTGTAGATCTATGACTGATTGCAGAAATGTTAGAACTGATTTCAAACATGACTTTCCATTCTATGTATTTTGATGTGCTGTTGGTCAAATCATATCTGGGTTTGCATAAAGATGGAAAAGGTGAGTCTTAATGAGTAATTTCTAGGGCATCAGAAGGTATGACTGATTCTCCCTTAAAATGACACAGCATAAGATTAACCAAGTCCTACATTTAAAGCAAATTCTACTCTTAACACCAACCATATCCTATATATTAAATAAACGCATTCCCCAAAATGTCACAACTGTTCACTTAATAATGGATTCCTTTTTTGCTACTAATTTCTATTATACTTTTCAGGAGTGGCTACTATAGAAAAATAAAACTATCCTAATAGAGAAAAAAAGTACACACTTAAGAATTCTAATAATTACTAAAATAAAGACTCTACTCTTGCAATTTTATATATCCATACAATTACTGCAAGAAATGACTTATAAAAAAAAAACAATTCACTCACACGACCTCACACATCTTTTAAAATAAAATATATTAAAGTCAGTACCAAATTTCACTGTCTTCCTTTTTGACTTCACAACAATAAAATACGTAAGCAGCAACTAGGTATGTCTGTATTCAGGGTATTTTGCAGAAATTCTTATAGAAGAAATTCACTTGAGGAGGATTTTTTTTAGACAGTTCAAATGAAAAAGTACAAATAGCTAACAAGCACTGAGTTCTATATTCTAGGCACTGTATTGACCCCTTTGCACACATCATTTCATGACAATAACCTGCATGAAGAGACAGGAAAATTGAGGTTTCAAGAGTTCAAGTAGCACGACCAAGGTCACGGACATCACAGCACTTGAATTCAGGTCCCGTCTGGCTCCTTTGCTTATGTGTTCAGCCAAACTGGTCTTGGATCCCTTATGTAGCTTTTGAACCCACTCCCCAACCCTTTTTCCTTCCAGAGAGAGAATGGGTCCCATGAACATATCACCTATTTAGTGTTTTTCACACAAAGATCAATGGTTCTTCAAACAGAAATCCCAGAGGTCCAAGGCAACTTGCATAAGGCACTAACACCAGCACTCTCTCAGCAAGGCTTCTCCAAACCCAGCAGCTAGGGAGGTGGTGACTGCCACAGGGCAGCAGTCAATTTTAGAGAATCTATTGAAGAACTAGAATATTTTCTTCCATTTGCCTTGGAAATAATTATAACCCAAAGCCAGCTAAACTGATGCCCCATCCTCTTGAAATATAAAGAGGGTGGAAGGAGAATATAAGAAGATGGATTTGAAGTTTCCCCCTTCATCCAGATAATGCTAATGATACTCAGATTCTTTAATGACATTCTCTCTCCACACAAGCTTCACTATTTAAATTCAAGTGTGGCATTCTTAGAACATATCAGATCTGTCATGTGCCTGCAAGAACGATGCTCTGACTGCTGTCAGAAAAACGCGGCTAAGGGACTCACCACACTCACAGCCCAGAAAACGAGACACAAACAAATGTGTTATGTGCTCGAAAAGCAACATGTTTACTTTTCTCATTGTAGTCCAACTAGTATGAAAAAAAGGCCAGTGCCCTTCCATAATTCACTTGAATTTTCCTTAAAGGAATAGGTCAGAATATATTCTTAATCTTAAAGCTGTATTATGTTCAATAAGACAGACTGTGCTGAAGCATGAAAGGTAATACCAGCTATCATTGTTGAGGAGTTCGTAGGTATTAAACGCCAGGCTTAGCTTTTATATACAGACCACTCCAAGCCATCTTCCACACTGCTGTCAAAGGAAGCTGGAATCTTAAGGCTGAGTTTGTCATTCCTTTTTAAAACCCTTTTAACAACTCTGTACTTCCAATGAACAAAATCCAAATTCCTTAGCATGACTTCCACGGTCATCTGTCTCCTGGCTTATGCCCACTTTGCTATTAGTGTAACAACTTCAAGGCTGGATTGAACTTCTGGCAGCCCCCTGGCATCTCACTTACTATGTAACATGATAACATTTATGTACAATAAAAGCATATTTACATATTTATTTTATAATGAATGATATACTTATTTCCATGATATTAGGGAACACATTAGAAGGGACTGGGGTGGGGAGGTGGGAGAGTGGAATGGGTTGTGAAGAGAGAACGAAGTAACAAATCCAGTGAAACCTCACATAGCGTGGGATACAGGATGACCACAATTGAGGAGCACAGTTAACCCCACTTTGACCAAAAATGTCTATGTTGGACGTGCTCCATTAGGCCAGGTAAAATGTATGCATCAGGGGGTGGTAATCAATAAAGGGTGTCAGGAAATCTCAGAAAACAGGACACACAAGATTGAACCCTGTGCTTTACTTACTCTTTTACAGTAAGAAATTATCTATTTATTCCTAAGCATGTGTGAGATTGCACATTTCCTACAAGTCAGGGTGCCAGCCAAGAATATGTCCATTACTCAAGGTCTGTCCCCACAGCCCGGAGACCACCACTGTCCTAGAGATGAAATAAATCCTAAGTCCTAAGTCCCATAGCCAGCTCACATTTATTTCAATTTGCTCTGAAAAACGAGCAAAGTTATATGGAATAGACACTTTAATGAGATGATATAAGTTTAATGGTGTTTATAGAGGACACCTTTACCGTGACCCAGACCTGGAAGACTCAATGCAGGGTGAGCACGTTGGAACAGAAGAAATAGCCAATGTCACAGCCCACTCACAGGAAAAGTAAGGACCAAGACTAAGCAGGCAGAAAATGGTTTGTAAATGGCTCTGAACCAGGGTCAATTCAGGAAGGGCCAAACACCAAAACTCACTCCCAGATTCGCCTTTAGCTTAGAAGCCTCAGCTATAGTATTCAAGTGGGACTTTATAAGGATGGTTAAATGTAGCAAAAAATGGGTACACATTCTGCCCAAGAGTGGCCAGGCGTCCCCAAGAGGGAGAGAGGTGTTGACCCCAGACCTGGAAGAGCGGCACTACTGTACTCCCAAGTGCAGCAGAGCGTTCACCCTGTACTCCCAAGTACAGCAGAGCATTCACCCTGTACTCCCAAGGCCCAGATCAAAGGCTTTGCTTGTCTACAATCCTTAGCACAGACACAATCACTAAGACCATTAGATTTGGTGTGGAGGCTTCCTGACAACAGAACATTCTCCAATTGTAAAGCCATGGAATTGTTAACCTAAATGCCCTCTGAATGCCCTGAATCAACAGCTGCCAGAGCCTCGTGACACAGCAATGCCCTTTTTGTGTGCTTTGCTTGTCTGATTACAAAACTCTCAGATCCTCAAGTCCAGGGGCCGTCTCTTCTTCATTCATGTCTCCGGCATGGATTGCAGTTCCTGCCATCTAGAAAGAATTCATCATGTGTTTCTGGCTTAAAGGAAACAGTCAATGAAGTTAAACAAATATAACCACAACAGGTAAATCTCAATAGCAAATGGAAGGTAAATCATATCTAAATTATTACCTTTTTCACCTCCAATTAAACGTTAAAGTTACTGGATATTTAACTTTCCTTTTCCCTCAAATAAACAATGGGGTTTCATTTTAAGATTACAGAGGGCATTTTTAATGAATTCAATACTTAGGTCTAAAACTCACATAATAAACTATTGTTTCTTATTTTATAAATGGTTCCAGGAGCATTTTACATAATTGACGTTTTCTAAAGCCTGAATCAACCAGTTGGATATCTCTAAACAACATCTTGTTCTCCCACTGTACTAAATTTCAATTCTAGAGATGCTTAGATGTCATATTGGATTTGCTCTTCAAGGAGGATTGTTACAAAAGTTAAGTTTTAAATTTTATCTGTAAACTTTGTGGCCTATAGACAAATATCTGTAAATAAATAATAGGTACAGTAAATGAAATTAATATTTTAAAGATAAATATTGATCAAATCTTTAATAAAGAAAAATATTCTTTAGTAATCTTTATCATCACCTCCTGTCCTCTACATTCCACATATTGGAATTTTCAACACTGTGCTTTTTAAAATTAAGACACACTTACATTTTATTAGTAAGTACCATACATTTTGAAATAACAACTGGTTTTAATACATTTACAAGGTAATATTGAGACTCTGGGAATTATAGATAGTCTCCAAAAATGTTTTATTCATTGCTAAGTATTAGCTTTGGACACTGACAGAAAGTGGCTCATAAGTATAAAATTCTTTAAGATATCTTTTCAGTCCAAAGTCAATGGTAGATTAAAAAGTTAAAGATTCCAGAGCTTTGTAATTTAAGAATATTTTCCCTTCAGTAAGCATCCTCAGCTAATTCAAATGCCACCTAAATCATCATATCAAAAGCTCTTCAGAATAAATGCTCCTTAACTAAACAAAGAGATTTCTCTCTTTCTCATATGAAAACGAAAGCAGCTCAGGAAATTTCACTCTAAAATACAACTTCTTGGTGGTGCCGTCCATAGCTCAGTCAGTAGGGCACTAGCCACATACACTAAGGCTGGCAGGTTCGAACCCAGCCTGGGCCAGCTAAAACAACAATGACAACTGCAACAAAAAAAAGAGCCAGGCATTGTGGTGGGTGCCTGTAGTCCTAGCTACTTGGGAGGCTGAGGCAAGAGAATCGCTTAAGCCCAAAAGATTGAGGTTGCTGTGAGCTGTGACGGCACTCTACCCAGGGCACTCTGTCTCAAAAAACCCAAAAAACAGAAAAAACAACTTCTTGATCCAAGGAATATAGTAGAGCCTTCATAGTTGACCACCTCCTTAAATTGACCTAATTTTCATAGACCAGATTTGCACCACACCTACTCCTTATGTTGACCACCTCTGTATGTTGACTAGTTTGTGACAGCCCCTTGGGTGGTCAACTTCCAGAAGTAAGTATAGGACTATAGTATAGTAGAGCAGACTACATTTTGAATTAAAGGCCCTGAGAAATCAACATGCCTTAGAAGGGGCTTTCCCTCTATCTTTATAAAACCAGAGGGACCATCTAGAAGAACAATTTCCTCTCTTCTCCCTCCCTATTATCCCAATGTATTGCAGGGAAGAAGATCAAGAAGGAAACCAGACCTGTACCAACCCATTTAAAAATACCTGTCTCTCTAGTTAATTTAATTTCCAAACAGAATCATTTACAATCAATCCCCCTCCATCCATTCATTCTCCCAAGTATCTGTTCATCCTCTCCAGTAATCATTTATTGCTTCTAAGCAGAATTATCTATATCACTCATGTCCTTCTCCCCTGTAAAATGAGGGTATATAAACTTCTGGATCCCACCTGGCATGTTGAGCAGTCACTTTGTGATCCTCCCCATGCACACGGTAAATACATCTGCAATCTCTTTCTCTTAATCCGTCTTATTGTGAGTTGATCTTTCAGGAAACCTTCTGGGGGCCACAGAGAAGTTTTCTTTCTCCCCTACAAAACCTACTAAATTTGATCTTATTGCCAGTGAACTATAAAAAGAGCAAATGATATAAGGATGAGTATGCAAAAGCTACAATGTCTTATACTTCAGTTCGATCCTAAAAATGAATTTAAATCTAGAAATGGAACTAAGTCTATTTATAAGTAAGCTGCAAAGTTCAGTTAAAACAGAATTCTCAAGACAGTAGTGGTGGGAGGGCAAAGGAAGTTCTTTGTCCTGAATGGAACAATTCTCTCTGAATTCAGTAAATTTAATTTATGTCATTATTCTATGCTCTCCATACCCACGTACGCCTGTAAGAGCTATATTTGTTAAGAAAATTTCATCTTCCTATCTCAGTCTTCTCCTATTCCCCTGTAGAAAGGGAATAACAACTTTCAATGAACTGAAGGGTCCCTTATCTAGAGCTTCCAATCCTACACATAGTTTCAAATAAGATCAGGACTCAGTCCTTAGTCATTCCAGTCTAAGTGTCTCACTCCCATCCATGTGGCAGCAAGATCGTTCTTTATTTGTTAATTCCTATTATTTTAAATCATTATTTTAAAACATCACTTTAAATTATTCCTATATTTAATTAAATGTACGTATTTTTATACACCATGACTACTTAATTTGTGGAAGTAAAGCATTCCATAGAGTGTGTTGAGTCATTCTCAGACAAGCCTTTTGTTGCCATTTCCTAGTAAATAATCTTTTCAATTATGGCTTGGAAGAGATGTCACCTGAGAAATATAGAAGCAAGCCACATCTTAATTCATAAATGCCAGTCCTAGTAGGCTAAGGAGGTGAGCCATATCTCCTACAAATAGCACCTGAATAGGGCTGATTAAAAAAAGCAAAACAAAATAAAACAAAACACAATAAAAGAAAAACAGTAAGCCACAATGCCATTAAATCTGTTTCCAATGTATTTCAATTATATTTGTTTCCAATGTGTTTCAATTATGAGTCAGTTCATATTGCAAATTTGCAAACTGCAAATTTTCCTAATGATAAATAAAAATCCCGTATCTAAAATTATACAGTTACTGAATTTTTTAACACAAAGACAGATATGTTTTTAATCTACTTTGTTTCTCAAGGTTTTTTTTCTCTGAAAATTAACTGTTAATTTTTATGCATATGCATTCAACTAAATCTAATCTAAATATATAATTAATATTCTTAGGAGAATTTATAGGACATATTTAAAATGATTGAAAATAACTTCATTTGCTTTTGATTCCAACATTTGCACTTCCATATTTTTCATAATGTTTCTCCCTAGCCAATTTAAAATAGGTTGCAAAGGTTTAAATGGGTCATCCTCTTAAAGTGATGTGTTAAAGTTTGGCAGTTTCTATGAAATACTCAGGAAAAAGAAACTCATTTATTCATTAAAAAATCAATTATATTTTTTCCTTCACCTATTTATCAGTGGTATCTGCCTTTATAGTATCAATAGCCAAGAAGCAGTCCCTGAATTAAACATCTTAACGAAAAAAGGAGAAAATAAGACATTTATTTAAATTTTCTTTGAGAAGAAAATGTACCACAAAGACTTTCAATGTAAGGATTATCTAGACTTTTCATGCATGTCACTTCTTTTTTACTAAAACAGTGTGTATTCCTAATCTTTCACCACTTACAAAAATTGACTCAAGATGGATAAAAATGAATCATGAAACAATAAATATCCTAGAAGAAAGTATAGAAAAAACTCTTGAGGATTCTGGCCTGGGGAAAGATTTTATAAAGACTTCATTGGCAATTGCCAACAGTAACAAAAATAAACAAATGAGACAATTAAGCTGAAAAGCTTCTACATGGCTAAGGACACAGCAAGTGAAGCAAAAAGACAACCTTCAGAATGGGAAAAGATATTTGCATGGTATGAATCTGACAAAGGGTTGATAACTAGAATCTATAGAGAACCCAAATTACTCAACAAAAATGATTAAACAATCCCATCTCTCACAGGGCAAGAGACATGAACAGACCTTCTCTGAGAAGACAGGAAAAGGGCCAACAAACATATGAGAAAATGCTCATTGTCCCTAATCACTGGAGAAACGCAAATCAAAACCACCCTAACATACCACCTAACCTTGATGAGAATAACCCACATCATAAAGTCCCAAAGCTGCAGATGCTGGCGTGGATGTGGAGAGAAAGGAACACTTTTACACTGTTGGTGGGACTGTAAACTAATACAGCATTATCTTGAAAAAGTATGGGAAGTCTTCAAGAAACTCACAATAGACCTTCCATTTAATCCCACGATCCCATTACTTGGCATCTATCCAGAAGAAAAAAATCATTTTATCATTAGGACATTTGTGCTAGATTATTTATCGCAGCTCAATTTACAATCACCAAGATGTGGAAACAACCTAAGTGTGTATCAACCCATGAATGGATTAATAAACTGTGGTGAATATATATACTATACAGTATACTATACTGTATACAGCCATATGGAGTACTATTCAGCCATAAAAAAGATGGAGACTTTACATCTTATATATTAACCTGGATGGAGTTGAAACACATTCTTCTTAGTAAACTATCACAAAAATGCAAAAGCAAGTATCCAATGTACTCAATACTAATATGAAGCCAGTAAACGAACTAATGCATGTCCCCATAAGAGAAAAACTCAATTCAATTCAAGTTGGGGAGGGGGTAGGAGGGAGAGGCAGAGGAAAGGAAGGAGGGAGATTGGTGTGCTCCCACCTAATGGGCACAGTGTAAGGGGTTTATGGCACACCTCCTGGGTGAGGGGCACAACTACAACAGGAATTTACCTAACAAATGCAAAATTGTAACCTAATGATTTATACCCTCATATTAATCTGAAATAAAAAATAAATAAATAAAACAGGTGTATTGTTGAAACTGCAAGGGGGTTTCAGTCTAAATTCAGTTTGGAACTGGTTAAAAAACTTGCAGTAGCTTTTATCTTCTGTTTCAGTATTGCCAGTAGAGAGGAACGCCAGTGCTGCCCAAAACGAGTGACAGTAGCAAAACATGGTACCGTATTTTGCTCAACTGACTACTGGCTGGCTTAGTTCTGATTCTCACACAATCCACAATACTACTTTTTTCTCCCCTTCAAACGATGGTAGGATCATAAATACATTTGATCTTCAATCTGGTCACATATAAGAAGGGAAGGGTCAATAACGCCAAATGTCATGCTCTAAAATTTGCTCGCTGAGCAGTCATTTAGAAAGTCACTACTGATTTTAGTAGTGAGAGTGAATTTCCCAGAGAGAAGGGAGGAAAGGTTGTAAAAGGATGAGGATTAAATGAAAGCTGAAAAAGTAGAAGGCTCCTGTCCGCCACCACCCTTCCAAAGTACAATGGGATGGGCACGGTGGTGAAGGGGTGTCCAGCACCAGCTTGCTTTCTATCTCCTTCACTCTGGACTGCATCCTGCAACCCATTCTCCACGGATTCCACTGGGTTGCATTCAGACTCTTCCATCTATTCATCTTGGTCTTCATTATCCCATTTTTTATTTTTGCCTCATCCTCGGATTTCTCTCTTGGGAGCATTTTCCTACCTAAAGCATTAGCTTTACTGTGACAATGATTTGGAATTTTTGACCTGCTTATGCCTACTCAGGTGCCTCAGGTGAACCCTATTTCTATCCAGGACAGCCTTGAAACTCCTTTCCCCACTCTATTTCCATAGGCAAAACTCTAATCAGGACCTGTGTATGATAACAAGATAGAATGGAAGAGATATCTAATCCTCTCACTGAGTACAGTGCCCTAGCTAGTATTAGAATTCCACAAAAGAGATCTTCAAAGTAAAATATATTAAGTGTATTGTGCATTAATCATATAATAATTAAAAGTATACTAGTTTATTGCAAACCATTTTCTTTTACTATTCTTAATTTATATAGGCTTCAGTTTTGTAATTCATGTTTACAAACCATATTTATTTACAACTCACATATATAATTTTAAAATGGCACATAAAGAATTTAAAAAATAGAAGCCTACTGAAATATATACCATTATACAATCATAAAATGCTCTCAGTGTAGAGATGCTTAGAATAAAATTAAGAAATGTCAACATATTAGATGCTATATGGTGAGCACTGAACTTCATCAATTTAGAGGTACCAACAATTATAAAACACACCAGAAAGAAAGAAAAAAAAAGCTCCCAAGTATGATTATCAGATGTCATTTATTATAAAATATATCCCAATTTCATAAAAATGTTAAACATGCAAAGCCTATGTGTATATTAATGAAATACAATATTTTTTAAATGAGCTAGCACAACTACAGATAAAAGGCCTCTGATTCAATTAGCAATGTATTCATGGCCCTGGGAACAACTGTTCCAAACCTAGAGGACTTAGGGTCATTAGGATGATGTGTGACAACTGCAAAATTCAGATGTTTATTTTGGCACAAGTAGAAAAATGAGACTTCCCTTTTAGGTCTGTTTATCAGAAGTACTAGGGCCATGGTCGAGGAGACAGGAATGAGGTCTTTGATTGCCTTTGATACAAAAATTTAAAGGGGTCACAAAAAAAGTAAATAATTAAGATTCATAATATTTAATGCAATATTCAAATTAATCACAGTCAATGCAAAAAAATCTTATGCTGAACAAAATATCAGAATTTCAGAGCTGCACCCCAGGGGATGTTTTGAGGAAACACTCCCAGTTCTGGGCGGCCAGGGGAAGCAGGCGGCTTCTCCAGTGCCAGTAGAGGTTTCTCCGGTGCCAGCAGAGCGGACTGGCAACCAAGTCACATGAAGGATTTGCCTGAGGCGGTACCCACCGGGACAGAGTGCAGGGATTAGAATACTCTCAGAGGGGCTGCTTGGCTTATCTTTGGACCAACCTGGCCCTCAGGTGATGAAAGCTGAGACAAAAGGCTGGAACTCACAGACTGAGCCAGACCCATTTGCAGCCCCAGTCT
>CAUYRH010123199.1:0-10411 GCA_963574655.1 Perodicticus potto
GCTGGTGGGACTGCAAACTGATACAACCTTTTTGGAAGGAAGTATGGAGAACTCTCAAAGAACTCAAGCTAGACCTCCCATTTGATCCTGCAATCCCATTACTGGGCATCTACTCAGAAGGAAAAAAATCCTTTTATCATAAGGACACTTGCACTAGACTGTTTCTTGCAGCTCAATTTACAATCGCCAAAATGTGGAAACAACCTAAATGCCCACCAACCCAGGAATGGATTAACAAGCTATGGTATATGTACACTATGGAATACTGTTCAGCCATTAAAAAAATGGAGACTTTACAGCCTTTGTATTAACCTGGATGGAAGTGGAACATATTATTCTTAGTAAAGCATCACAAGAATAGAGAAGCATAAATCCCATGTACTAAAGTTTGATATGAGGACAATTAGTGACAATTATTGACACGGTGGGGGTGAAGGAAGGGGAGATCAGAGAGAGAAAGAATGAGGGAGGGGAGGGAAAAGGAAGAGCAAAAAAGGGAAGGAGCGAGGGGGGTAGGGTCTTGGGGCCTTGGTGTGTGCCACACCTTTTGGGGGCAAAACATGATTGCAAGAGGGTCTTTACCCAACAATTGCAGTCAGCGTAACATGGTTTCTTATACCCTCAATGAATCTCCAACAACAAAAAAAAAAAAAAAAAAAAGAAAGAAAGAAAAGAAAAGCAAACCAATTAATAATGAGCCAAATACATGAAGAGATATTTCACTGAAGAGGATGTAGGAATACCAGGTAAGCACATGTAAAGATGTTCAGCATCACTAGCCACTAGGGAAATGCAAATTAAGGCCATGATGAGTTGTCACTACACCTCTGAAAGGGATTAGGAAATAATGACAATACCAAATAACAGCAGACGTGGAGAAACTAGATCTTTCATACATTGTTAGTGAGAATGGAAAATGGTATCACCACTCTGGAAAGTAACTTTCCAGGTTCTTTACTAAATATGATCTAGCAATCATGCTCTTGGGCATTTATCCTAGAAAAATAAAACATTATGTCCATATCTGTTCATAACAACTTACTTATAATAGCCAAAACAGTAAACAACCAAGATGTACAATGATAGGTGAATGGTTAACCAAACTGTAATACATCCATGAAACGCCACTCAGCAATAAAAAGGAATAAACTATCAATACACACAAGAACTCGGGTGGATCTCAAAGGTATTATTTTGAGTAAGAAAAGCCAATTTCCAAAGGTCATATATTGGATGATCCTACTTATATAAAATTCTGTAAATGATAGAACTATAGAGAAAGAGAACAGGCTAATAGTTTCCAGGGGTGAGGAAAGGTTGGGAAAGAGAGATAAGAGTTCTGGTATACATGTGATAAAATGACAAAATTTTATACACTCTATATCAAAATCAATTTCCTAGATTTTCTACTGTATAAGAGTTTATATGTAATATAACAAATGGGAGAAAATGGGTGAAGAAGGGAATATGGTACCTATTATTAAACACCATCTTTGCAACTTTCTTAAATCCATAATTATTTCAAAATAATTGGAAAGTAACCATCAAAATTTAATGTTATTTTAAAAAATAAGTCTATTCACAATATTTATTTTTTCAACAAACATTATTAGTAACCTCTAGCACCAGGTTCTCTGCTAGGTGCTAGAGATGACAATTAAAAAAACATTCATGACTTCAGAGAGCTTCCAGTTGGGTGGTAGGATAACTCAGACCATATAACATAAGCAAGTGACATAGTTTTGTACTCTAGAAGATAAATTCTACTCAGGAGGACAAATACCTGCATCAGGCTGCTGCTCCCCGTTCATATCCACAACATATGCACTATTTCCTCCCCAAACAAAGGAAAGGCCTATGGTTCTGCTATGATCTGAAGATTACTTGCAGATTTCAAGTGTCTGTTCAATGGGCATCCAAAGATCCAAATGAAAGTCCTGAAAAATCAAAAAGAATACATCAATAGCTTGAAGCCAAGAGTGTTTACTCATAAAAGATGGTACTCAGAAAAGTTGAAAGATGTGATATAACAAAAACAGACTAACAGAATAGATGGGATAAGAGAAAATTGACATTTCTTCTAATTTTCTCTTAAGAAATGGGGGCTTCACTATGTTGCCCAGGCTGCCCTCAACGCTCCTGCCTCATTCTACTGAGTGCACACACTATACCTAGCTATACTATATCTTTTCTAATCCTAAAGATTTTGTCCATGCATGTGTGTGTGTTTGTGTGTGCATATGCCTGTGTATAAAGAGTAAGTGCTATCAAGAGCTTGATAAGGAATCTACAAAATCGTAACAAATGAACATGTACATGCATCATTATCCTTTAAACTTGGATTACCATACTTACCACAATTCCTATCCATAAAAATTCCAATTCCTAATGGTTTCCTGGAAGGAAAGGGTTAGCTTTCAATGTTCTTTCTTACTCAATGTCAGGATACAGTGTATCACTTTATTTAGTTTTCTACTTTATCTATCTAGAAAAGATAGATAAAAGAACCAAATATATCAACTATATTAATCAACATTCATAATACAAAGAAAACCCTCCAAAATAAGCCCTAAACCACTATATTCTCTCTTTTTTTTTGAGACAGAGTCTCACTGGGTTGCCCTTGGTAGAGTGCCATGGCATCACAGCTTACGGCAACCTCAAACTCCTGGGCTTAAGCAATTCTCTTGCCTCAGCCTCCCCAGGAGCTGGGACTACAGGGGCCTGCCACAATGCCCAGCTTTTTTTTTTTTTTTTTTTGTAGTTATCATTGTTTAGCAGGCCCCAGCCGGTTCAAACCCACCACTCTGGTGGATGTGGCCAGCACTCTAGCCGCTGAGCTACAGGCACCAAGCCTGAACCCACCGTATTCTTTTTTTTTTTTTGTAGAGACAGAGTTTCACTTTATTGCCCACAGTAGAGTGCCGTGGCATCACACAGCTCACAGCAACCTGCAACTCCTAAGCTTAGGAGATTCCCTTGTGTCAGCCTCCTGAGTAGCTGGGACTATAGGTGTCCACCACAACGCCTGGCTATTTTTTTGTTACAGTTTAGTCGGGGCCGGGTTTGAACCTGCCACCCTTGGTATATTGGGCCAGTGCCCTGCCCACTGAGCCACAGGAGCAACTCCCCACTATATTCTTTACTGGGATATAAATCCCAGTAATATAAATACATGCTAAAATTTCTCTCATTGTATGTGTACAAATTAGTAATTTTTAATAAATTTACAGAGTTGTGGAACCATCATCATAATTGAATTTTAAAATATTTCTATCAACCTCAAAAGAAGCCTCATGCCCCCTTACAATACCTTCCCATTCCATCCCTACACCCAAGCAACCACCAATCTGCTTTCTGTCTTTAGAGATTTTTGTCTTTTCTGAACATTTCACATAAATGGAATCATACAATGCAGTCTTCCATGTCTGGTTTATTTCACATAGCATATTTTTGAGGTTCATCCATGTTGTAAAATGGATGAATCTATTTTTTATTGCTTTACACACCTGTAAAGCAATCTAAGGTATTATTTTAATATGTGCCAAACAGATTATAAAAAAGTAAATGAAGGGCAGCGCCTGTGGCTCTGTGAGTAGGGCGCAGGCCCCATATACCAAGGGTGGCAGGTTCAAACCCAGCCCCGGCCAAACTGCAACAAAAATAGCTGGGCGTTGTGGCGGGCACCTCAGCTACTCGGGAAGCTGAGGCAAGAGAATCGCCTAAGCCCAAGAGCTGGAAGTTGCTATGAGCTGTGATGCCACAGCACTCTACCGACAGGCGACAAAGTGAGACTCCATCTCTAAAAAAAAAAAAAAAGTAAATGAAAAAAGGAAAGGAATTGCTACAAGAAGGCATGGCATGAACTAAATGCAAGGGCAACAATACAGAAAACTATGGAAGTGGGATTGGGTACTTAATAGCAGACCTTTAAAGGTGATATTCTACAACTCTATACCTCTCAAAAAGTTCTGAATAGGTGTAGTGGCCCGTGCCTATAATATTAGCAATCTGGGAAGCCAATGTAGGTGGATTGCTTGAGCTCTGGAGTTTGAGATCAGCCCGAGCAAAAGCAAGACCACATGTCTAGTAAAAATAGGAAAACAAGCAGGGCGTCGTAGCGGGCACCTGTAATTCCAGCTACTCAGGAGGCTGAGGCAAGAGGATTGCTTGAGCCCAAGAGTTTGAGGTTGCTGTGAGCTATGATGCCACCATACTCAACCCCCGGCAACAGAGTGAGACTCTGTATCAAAAAAAAAAAAAAAAAAAGTGCAGCGCCTATGGCTCAAGGAGTAGGGCACTGGCCGCATATACTGGGGGTGGTGGATTCAAGCCCGGCCCAAGCCAAAACTGCAAAAAAAAAAAAAAAATAGTTTTGGCTTGGCACATGTAGCACAGTGGATACAGCACTGGCCACATATACCGAGGCTGGCAGTTCAAACCCGGGCCGGGCCAGTCGAACAGCCATGATAATTGCAACAAAAAAATAGCTGGGCATTGTGATAGGCACCTGTAGTCCCAGCTACTCAGAAGGCTGAGGCAAAAGAATCGCTTTAACCCAAGAATTTGAGGTTGCTGTGAGCTGTGACACCATGGCACTCTACCAAGGGCAACAAAGATTATGTCTCAAAAAAAAAAATAAGTTTTGAGTATATATTAGAGTCCCCAGTAACTGATTCTCATAAACAATTTTAATCACTTAGGAAAGGTTAGCTTACTTACATTTTAATATATTCTTTGAAAAGATATCAACTACCTAAAGTACAAAAGCTTCAAATGGGAAATAGGGATACCTAGGTTCTAATTCCAACTGTACTATCTATGCAATATGATACATTAGCATATTATGCCAATTTTTATCTATAAAATGAAGGTCTTCTTCAGATTATAAAACTTTACTTCATAACGAGCATAGAAACGTTTTAATAATTATTAAAATTATGGATGTCCCATTTGAGATAACTACCAGTTTTCCCAAATAATATCATACAATATAAGTATTGTAAACCCACATTTTCACAGATATTAACAACTGAATAGAAACTTGAGGGCATATGCCCATAATCCCAGCACTTTGGGAAGATAAGGTGGGAGGAATGTTGAAGCCAGGAGTTTAAGACCAGCTGGAGAACACTGTGAAACTCTGTCCCTACAAAAAATTTAAAAATTAGTCAAGCATGGTGGCAGTTGTCTGTAGGCCTAGCTACTGGGGAGGCTGAAGCAGGAGGATGTCTTGCACCCAGGCATTCAAGGTTACAGTGAGTAACGGCTGTGATGGTGCCACTGCACTCCAGTTTAGTTAACAGAGCAAGATCCTGTCCTTAAAAAAAAAAAAAAAATATATATATATATATATATATATATGCTAAAATATATTTTTATATATATATATGTATAGGCAACCACAGCAGCTGATATCTGAGTCTTGCTCCAGCCATGGCCAACAGAGCCCTGGCCTGGGGCAGGAACCATGATGTCTCAGGCTATACAGACAAATGGAACTGAACAGAATTCAACCATTAAGCAAAACATGGGAACTCAGTTTATATGAATTACAATGAACACCTCAGGAGGCAATAACAGATGGCTTTTAC
This sequence comes from Perodicticus potto, assembly GCA_963574655.1. NCBI lineage: Eukaryota > Metazoa > Chordata > Mammalia > Primates > Lorisidae > Perodicticus > Perodicticus potto. The sequence goes on from CAUYRH010123199.1 coordinate 5,595, forward strand.
CTTTAAGTCTACACAGTGAATTAATGTGCCCTATTTGTTTGGATATACTGACGAATACCATGACTACAAAGGAGTGCTTACATCATTTTTTGTGCAGACTGCATCACCACAGCCCTTAGAAGTAACAACAAAGACTGTCCTACGTGAGGGGAAAAAAAACTAGTTTCCAAAAGATCACCAAGGCCAGACCCAAACTTGGATGCATTCATCAGCAAAATTTATCCAAGGCATGATAAGTACAAAGCTCATAAGAGAGAGTATTAGCCAGGATCAACATGCACAGAATCAGCAAGCACTATCACAGCACTGAGGAAGGACTGAAGATGCAAGCCAAGAGCAGATTACAGTGAGGCAGGAAACAACAGACTGAAAATGGTAGTGCAGCAGAAGATAAAGGTGACACTTCTCACTGTAGTAATGTATCCACACAGAGCAATCAGAAAGCAGGCCCTTGTAACAAACAAACCCAAACATCTAATGATTCTGGGCTTGAGCTTGATAATAACAACACAACAGTGGCAAATGATCCAGTAATGGTTGGTGCTAGTGAAAATGAATTAGTGTTCAGGCCTCCTCCCACACGGAAAAAGATGACAGTGCACAGACAAGATACCAAGTAAACTGTTGATCACTTATCCAAATATCTGGCTGTGAGGTTAGCTTTAAAAGGACTTTGAATCAAAGGCAAATCAAACCAGCTGAACTTAGATACAGCCAGTGGCTGTATTGGTCAGTAAGAAATACTGGAAAGTAAGGTGGCGCCTATGGCTCAGTGGGCAGGACCGGCCCCATATACCAAGGAAGGCAGGTTCAAACCTGGCCCTGGCCAAACTGCAACAAAAAATAGCCAGGTGTTGTGGCGGGCTCCTATAGTCCCAGCTACTTGGGAGGCTAAGACAAGAGAATCACCTAAGCCCAGGAGTTGGAGGTTGCTGTGAGCTGTGCAACGCCACAGCACTCTACCAAGGATGATAAAATAAGACTCTGTCTCTACAAAAAAAAGAAAAGAAAAGAAATACTGGAAAGTAAATAAACCCATGGAACAAAGGAACATATAAATGAGCTTTTAAAAACCAGTTCTGATGGGCGGTGCCTGTGGCTCAGTGGGTAGGGTGCCAGCCCCATGTAACAAGGGTGGTGGGTTCAAACTCGGCCCCAGCCAAACTGTAACAAAAAAATAGTCGACATTGTGGCGGGCGCCTGTAGTCCCCAGGTTCTTGGGAGGCTGAGGCAAGAGAATCGCCTAGGCCAAGGAGTTGGAGGTTGCTGTGAGCTGTGTGATGCCATGGCACTCTACTGAGGGCAGCAAAGTGAGACTCTGTCACTAAAAAAAAAAAACAAAATAAAAAAATAAAAAACAGCTCTGAGACTGAACTGTTTTATAGCTTACTTCTTTAATATTAAAGATGTACTGTCATCACTTTTATGAACAGATCTTGGATATGTTGTTCAGTTTTCTTTCTGAGCCAGATTCATTTACACTATTCAAATCTTTTCCTTTTAATTTAAGTTATCCTTTATAAAAGGGACTGCAGTTATTCAGTACTTTTTGTTCCTTTAAAAAATATTACCTAAGTTCTGTGTTTTCACAGTTTGGTTCCATTTGGAGCACCCTTTGGACCCAGGAATTTGTCACAGTTCTGTATTCTTAAATAAAGCTTCAGTTAGCTATCCCTTTCTCTCTCCCCACAAAAGTTTTTCAGGCCTACAGAATGTTAAATAATATGTATTCTAACTTTTTTACCCTTGGAGTCATGTATATTTATAGTCTATATAAAGTGGAGTATCTTCATGAAGGCCAGTGCTCAAATTTCCTGTGCTTAAAAACAATTCTCATAGGATTGTTCCTTTCGTGGTATTTTCCTCCATATCTCATTATAAAAAGAGGTTCTTTTGTGAACTTAGTGTCTATTATCATGCAATGCTATTTCTTTTTTCGATTTTTTTCCCTATAATTTTGGCATTTTTTGGCATTTTTTTTTTGGTCTTGGGAAGAGAATCAAACAAAATCTTGAGTTCTGTGAGAACTTAATTTGTTGACAGATTTTGCTTAAAAAAGAGAAATTAAATTGGTAGTAATATGTAGTCTTCAAATGTATATTTAAGATTTTTTTTTTTGTATTCTGCTGTCATTTCAGTTCATTTGATGTTTTTCCTATTAAAATACCAGAGATAAGGAGATATTTTGCACTTTAGCCTTGATAAAAAGTAGAAGACATGTTCAAAGCTTCCTCGAGTCTTTTCTTATTGATAGCCACATAAGTTTCAAGAATAACATGGCACATGCAAAATGGAGAAAAGTTTGCTTCCATTTGGAAAGTATTATTAGCATTTTGGGTTGCAATATCAGTTTATAAATTTGGTGCTCTGCTAATTACACTCTACCTGCCTTGACAGGTAGTGAAAGATAATTCTGTAGAAGAATGCCAGCCAGGAGGGTAAAGTCCTTATGCGCTTCTCAATTTTTATATTTGAGGGACAGTGTTGGATGTTTGAGAACCAGAAGCCTGCATGCTGATAGGTCAGAAATAAGATTGACTTATGTGTTATTTTTTGGTCCTATCCTGATTCTAGGTATGTTTCCAAGTTTACATTACCACAGTATTTTAAAAGACATGTTTGCATTGAGAAATTAACCCCAAAGGTTCTTAGGAAGGAGTAGACCTCCACTCCAGTATCATTGTGGCTAAAGTCTGTCTGTAAATATTTATCTATCAATTTTGACAGACTAGGGCCAGTTGATATTTTAAATCTTTAGCCCAATATGAAAACTTATTCAATTTTTTACCATTTTATTGAAAATATTTACAATCTGTTTTTACAGATTATTTGTAATCTGTGTCATGAAATTCAAAACCACCAAAAGAAAAGGGAACTTTTTATATTCAATTTCTTTCCTGGTATAACGTAAAGTTGTATAGATTAATGCATGCCCACTGAACATAACCCTAGTTTTGTGATAAAATTGCTTAGATTTTTTGTTGGTGATATTAGATTAGTGATTGCATTAAATAACTAAATTCCCATTGTGATTATTAATTGAAATGCTGTCTTTAAACAAAGAGTTAGTTTTTAATATAAGCTTTGTGTTTAGAGCGTGTAGGTGTTTTTATCAGTATCAGAGGATATAAACAGATCATTAGTGAAGTATAAAGTACAAGTATAGGTATTATTTGATAGACCCCTGACAGAGAGAAAGGGAATGAGAGATAGAGTGTGGGTGTTTTGGAGCAGAGGAAGAGAAGATGCTATTGACCATCTCTGCCAATGAATATTTCATAAAATAACTAAGTAACTTCTATAACCACTTTCTCATCTGAGGAACAAAAGGTTCACCCACAGTGAAAGCTTTTGGATGGTACACAATCACTTTCATAGCTTTTGTTATAGCATACACATAACCAAATTTACCATTTTTTAAGTGTTCATTTCAGTGGCATCAGGTACATTCACAGCATTGTGTAATGATCACCACTATCTACTTTCAAAACTTTTTCATATTCTCAAACAGAAACTATGAACGCAATAAATAACTCCCAATTTATTCCTCTCCCTAGCCCTTAGTAACTTATATTGTTTCTCTCTTTGAGTTTGACTAGTTTAGGTGCCTCAGACACATGGAATCAAAAATTGTTTTCAAGGTTTGTCCATGTAATAGCCTGTATTAGAATTTCATTCATTTTTGTGGCTGAATAATATCACAGTATATATATACCACATTTTATTTACCCATTCATCAGTTGATGGACGCTTAGCTTGATGGACACATCTTCCTGTTGTAAATAATACTTCAATGAACATAGCTGTATAAGTATTTGAGTTCCTGCTCTTTGTTCTTTTGAATATACACAGTAATGGAATTGCTGGAAAAAGAAAGAGGAAAGAAACTAAAATCAAATGCTTAAAGGGGCTTAATGTCAAATTTTACTATCAAGTCTTAAGCTTACTTCAAATTCCTCTCAAAGACATCCTTACAGAAAAAAAAAAATCAATAAGCCATTCAAACACTGGAATACCACTCCTCACTGAATCTTTAAGCAAAATGTCAAATGCAAATTTATTGGACGGTTAAACTTCAAAGAGCCACCTTAATGAAAATGTCGTGTCAAGAGAAAATTTAGAAAGAAAGAGAGGTAAGACAGGGATTCAGGGAAGGGGAACAAGGGAGGGAAAGAAGAATTGAAAATGTTTTTACTGGCTTTAATAAATAAATACTATCATGAGAACTAAGCATTGGTCTTGGGAATTTAGACATCAGGCATATTTTGTGAACCAAATAATTAATATTACTATTATGAAGTAATGTAAACCCTGCAATTTTGGAGAAAGATTGATGGAGTAGGGTGAAGTACCAAGAATAAAACAATTTTTTCACTTCGAATGATGAGTAATGAGGTTCAATATATAAACATTTTTTCATTTGCTTATTTTTTTCCAAATAATTAAGTACTTTATGTTCACATCCCTGTCTCACTTGCAAATGTCTGCTTTGTGCCTTCAGCAAATATACCTAACACTGCCAAATGCCTAGATGAATTTTTATTTTTCTAGAGACAGTCTCACTTTGTTGCCCTCGGTAGACTGCCGTTGCGTCACATCTCACAGCAACCGCCAGCTCTTGGGCTTAGGCGATTCTCTTGCCTCAGCCTCCCAAGTAGCTGGGACTACAGGTGCAGCTCTTGGGCTTAGGCGATTCTCTTGCCTCAGCCTCCCAAGTAGCTGGGACTACAGGTGCACCACAATGCCCGGCTATTTTTTGGTTGCTATTGTCATTGTTGTTTAGCAGGCCCAGGCCAGGCTCGAACCCGCCAGCCTCA